>WBMY01006397.1:238663-255748 GCA_013397315.1 Donacobius atricapilla | reverse complement strand
TATATTTTATATTTTTATATTTTTATCATTTTAATATTTAATATAATATAAAATAAATGATAGTATTTTTCACTTCAGCAAGTTGTTTTGTGAGACCAGGTCTCCTTCGGCAGCACAGAAGCCATTCTCCCATGCTCACACATTCATATCTCCCCATGTATACTTTCCCATAATCAGTTCTATTCATATGGGCTTTGATACAGTGATACGTATTTTACCTTGGAATTCAATTCTGACAGTAATTAGAATTTCAGTACATTTAATATTCTTATGTGTGCATAATGGGGACTATAATGCATATGGAACATAAATAATTAGCAAAAAGTGAGAGTGGAATTTTATAGGACTCTGCTTATTTTTCTGCTAGTAAAATCGTTCTGAAGTTGAAGATGTAAGATGATGCATTAATAGGATTTTCTGCATAACATGGTTGTATATACTCAAAGTCAATGCAGTCCCCACAGAGGTTCATTACTATTTTAATTCTACCTTTCTTTGTCAGTTTTATCTCATCAAACTTGCAATGGACTTCCAGGTATATAGACAAGAACATAATATTTCCTTATTCCTTTATCATGTTTTGTACATTGGATCTTTTGTTTCCTACACAGGAAAAAAATGGTTAGACTGAATTATGGCTGAACCTTATCTCATGTCTAAATACTCTTTTCTATGCGAAATATGATGAAGAGGTGGTATCTTTCATTTAAGTGGTATTTTTAAAAATTCTTTCTGATAAAAAAATACATATTCAAATGATAACAATGTAATGGTTGGGGGGTTTGTTTGTTGGTTTTCTGGGGTTTTGTTTTGTTTTGTTTTTTCTCATTTTGTAGTATAACCAGGTTGCTTGCTTTGCCAACAGTAACAGCTGGAGAGTGGAAATTTACCTTAGAATACTGGTTTTTTACTCATTTTCAAGCTGTTTATGTGGCAGTTTTAACCTAAGAGGTATCTGACTGAGAGTTTTTTTAAACACTCATGTTTTTTCACTCAAATAACCAACATATTTAGAAGCTGTTAGTGATCTTTTGATAATAATTATTTTTCCCCACAATTACACATCATTGTAAAGAGCTGTTAACTCATTTATAAGCAGTTAATTATTAATTCATTCCCCTAATGTACCAGCATTACTTGCTGTATTTCTCTCTTGCTGTGTAAACAACATTGCATGCCACATTTGTGTTTGAAAGCATTATCCTCCACTTTCATAGTATAACAACTTCCAATAACTCTTCTTAGCCTGGAAATCCTTAGAGAAGGCTACAAACACAAACACCATGTGCAATTTCAAAGATGTAGCTTCAGACTCGAATTTTGGCCGTTGCTGACAAAGATACACCTAAGGAGAGAAGTTTGCACAGAGGTGATGCGTTAGTTTGTTGCCCAAAGGATTAGAAAAAGGACTGCCTGGACTTACTGTGTAGAGCACAAAATGCCATCCCCGTTGGTATCTGGCTGGAGAGGCCATGATTTCACTTCAAGGTCTTAGTTTGATTCTGCACACCCATTTACTTCCATACTTTCACCTACTTTTTCTATTCTCTCTGTGTTTGCCCAAAGGAACAGACTTGCAAGCCTGTCTCAATGTTCTCCTCTCTCTCTCTGCTGTCATAACTTCTTCCATATTGGACCCATTTGTCTTCATCCCACTTCCTGAAGCAGTCTGGCAGCTGTTCACACTCCTTCTGAATGACTTGTGAAGACGCACAACTTGAGAAAAGAAAATGATAAATGTTGGCCTACTCATCCAGTGAGTAGAAGCATGTCTCTACACATAAGAAAACAATGAGTCACTGGGCTAACAAAATGTGTTTGTAGCTTTTACCCTTTCTTTTCAATGATTTTATCAATTCACTCTCCTCCTTCTCACTCCCTTATGTATGTACTGTCTAATTAGTCTAACATTTTTGAAGCAGGGTCATTTTTTTTATATGTTCATGGAATGTTCTACGCATCACATTTATACACATGTGAAGTTTTTTATCCTGTCATGTGATGATCATACATATTTTATAGGCAAGTGTGTTTACTTGAAATCCTTCTGTACTATTAAAGGATTCTTTTGTTTTCAGTGATGTGCATTAGGTTGTAAAAGGGAATGATTACATTAATTTCACTTTGTCTCTTTAGAAGATAAAAGTTTTGATACATCTATATGCCAATGTCAAAAAGTTCTGTATTTTCCACTCCTCCCAATTCTCATTGAGGTATGGTTTTGCATTTGAATATATTACTTAACTTGTGAGACTGTAAAAAAAGTCATACTAATAGCTCTGAAATGTGTTGGATGGCTTGAGCTGTCACTGACTGAAATGTGTGGAAATTCTCCCACATTACTGTGGGTATTCAGTCAAGTTCTGTGTGTTCTTCTATATTCATGCTTTAGCTTTTAGCACTTTGGCAAAATTTCAGAGGTACAAACCTTTTCTCACGTCTAATGTGGTTTTTATGGATTTGAATTTTGAATATCCCTGCTTGACTGGCACGGGGAACTTGAATCTTATGTTTACAAGGGAATAACTAAATAGACAGAAGTTCCTGTCTCTCTTCTTCAGCTTTATTGAAGTCAACATAATTTTGGACACCTCCATGCTTCCTGTGTGCCTGAATCTTCAATAACAGCTCATGAGTTTGTCTTAAATGTCTGAGAGCACACCAGTGAAAGTTTTATGAGGATGTCAGATCAGTAGTTAGGGCTGAAAATCCAGCTTTGAGCTTTCATGAGGCTATCTAGAGTAATAGTTTGAGCAACCAAAAGAAATGTCTTCAATTGGCTATCTCAGTTTCAAATGTAATTAATCCAGTGTTCAGTATGAATCTGTATAGAAGGCCTGCCACTGCTGTTGAACAAAGCGGAAGACATATAGACAGAAGCCCTAGTTGTGCTAATCCATGTTCAGCAGAAGAAAAGTATCAATGCTGATAAATTTATATAAGAGGGGAGGAGTACTTTATATCCAGGACAAAAGTAGGAAGAACAGCAGACAACAATGCCTGAGTAATTAAAATAAGAGTGAAAGAGTGCAGAAGCAATAAAGCAGAGGTATAAGACAATATCAGCTAATTCTTTTATATTTTTCAGTATTTCAAAACCTCTTGAGTGTTAAGATATAGTGCAAAGTGGGAAATACAAAAAAAAAACAACAAACAAAAAACAACAACCAAAAAAACAAACAAACAAAAAAACCCACCAAAACCTAGCAAAAGGCATAGATCATGGCAGACACTTTGGGTATTTAGGTCTTGGAAACAAAGGTCACCCTGTTTGCTTTTTCAAATGCTACAGAAACCTTTCTCAGAGTGCAGTAATTTTATTTTCAAGGTTCTGTTGTCAGTGACTCACAAGGTTTCCACCTCCAGATTTCTTACATTACCACGCTTAAAATCTTGGAACTTACATCCTGGCAACTGTAATGAAAATTCAACAGGACTCAGGGAAGCTGAATATCCACCAGTGGGTGGATTTTTCTGTAGAAATAGTAATTTTTTCTGTAGAATATAGTAGCTATCACTGCCTATGGTGGCTAAATAAATATTAATATTTTTATACCGTACAGTTACAATATATATTTTTTTTTTTACCATAGAGAAAAGATCCTATTGCACTTGCATGCAGGAGTATTATTGTTCCAAAGGGGTATTGTAAGCATCTGTTACACAAGTATATGGTTTTGTCAGCAAGTGTGATACCATGGGCATTGAAGACATCTCTGACTCAAAAATTTGGAGTGAAAACCCAAATTACCTTTCTTACTCATCTGCATCTTCTCTTTATCCACTAATTTGGTAGCTGTTATTACCTCCCATTTCACATATGGATAAAGATTGGGAGTGAGAGTGTGTCAAGTTTAACTTTCCCAAATTCACATGCTTGGTGGAATAGAATATATTGCTTCAAGATTTCCTTATTTTCTTTTGGTACCAAAAAAAAAAGACGTGTATTTGAGGTAAAACTCTATAATGAATTTAATATTAAAAAGCCCAAGCATATTAGGTCTAAAATGCTCAGATAATGATCCTTTGCCGCCTCCACACTTGTAAGAAGACCAGAGCTGTGTGCCCAGGAGTATGATTACATTTGCTGCATGTGCCCAAAGACATTTTAACATCCTTTCCTGATCTTTTGAGTTTGTGGCTTGTTCAATGGACACAGGGTCTCTCTTACAGGACAAAGATCTGATTGAACCTTTATTGAATTCAGAAGAGGCTTTGCCATTGATTAAAGTGAAAGGAGTGCTTTCCTAAATGAACATAAAAGCTGAACAAATCTCTCCCCTCATAGGTCATTCTGGCAGGTCAGGCTTGAAGCACTCTAGTGGCACAACTCGCACTATTTCATATTTCACAGTAGCAGTCCTGTGAATAAGTCAATGAGTTCACTCTCTGGGGCATTCAGACTAATACCTCTCAAGATAACTAAATTCACTTTATAAATGAATTTATAGCGGGAATTTAAATATCTTGAGTCCATCACCAACTGCTTTGTTCAACAAATTGCAGAAGGGAATCTGCCCTTATTGCAGAACAGAAGGGGACATATTAAAAAAAAAACCAACCAAACGAACAGCAATTTGAAACAATTTTTCTTCCCTCCTGCTGGTTTGTCTAAAGTCACTAGACAGAGTATTTGAAAGGCATGGGTAAAAAGAGAAAAAAATATTAGTGTTGGTGAATGCACTGAGGTCTCATCTAGGTCGTGCTTGAGTTACTAAAGTCTAACCTTGGCAAGTAAAGGAAGAAAACATGACAACAGGGTTAAAACTCAAGACCTAATAGCATAACTGAGGCACTTTTGATGATTAATGTTTTTATGATTCTCTAGTGTCTAATCAAGAGACATAACCATCAGAATTCAAAGGGCAAAACTCAGCATCTTTATGTCAATTTGGTCATCTGTTTTCCCCAACTCTGACACAATGGATTTTTACCAGACAGATCCTGCAGTGCTCTCAGCACTTATCACACACATGGAGATTTTTCTTCAATTTAGTCTTGTTCTTCTACTGTACTACACTGCCATCTGGAAGCTTGAACCAAAGGCTCTGAAAGACCCTTTTTGAGAAACTGAATGTCATAGGAAAGGGCACTTCCTGATCTTTTCTAAAGAAACCATGAAGAAGCAGGTCATACCACTAAACACATAAGACTTGTCTTTTAACATCTTTACCATACTTACCTTTCCTAGGACGGGTATCTCTTAATATGGGTATGAAAAATAAAAAAAGGAAAATGGAAAAGAAACCTGCTAATGATACTTAGTGATTTATGTACCAAAGATGAGGGATGACTGTAATAGATTAATAGGCAGCATGATGGCAGGTGAAATTTTATGTCAATAGAGACAAAACAATGTACAATTGGAAGAACAATTTCTTACTCTAGTGCATTTTCTTTACACAAAAATAACTGCAAAATAAAGATCAAGTGCTGTTGTGGATTTTGGGTGGCAATACTGAATAGTCAAAAGTAATGACAGGAACTAGATATTTAATTCCTATTTACTTGCATAATATAAAGGAAATCTACATTATAATTGCCTCATATTCTAGGTAATAGGAAAGATTTTTAGCTATGGGAATGAAGGAAAGAGAAGATACATAAAAGAGAATGTATCATCATCGTACATGGTGATCATTCACCATGTATGATCAGGTGAATAAACATGCATGTACAAGATTTCTTTTACTAGAATAATATAGGACTCTTCACATCTGAGAGAGAAACAGGTAGAAGACCATTTTGATGGCTCACTCTCATAGCAAAAGTGAGCTTCTATCAAAAGTGTTGTTTAACATATATAAGTAAATAAAGAGGTTATTTGTCCAACTCTGGATGGGGTCTGAATAAAGAGACAACTATCTTATGTGCAACAAACTATTAAAAAGAAATACTTTCTCATCCGGTTTTTGGTTTGGTAAAGTGAAGAATGGGTCAGGATTATGAATGCCAAAGCCTATCAGCTGTAGAAGGAAACATTTTCTTCCAGATGACAAAAGCTGTGGTTTCCTTTGGCTGTTCTCCTTTATTGCCATAATAGATGGATAGATGTCTACAAAAGCATAGAAAAAGGTCTGTTGAGGTAAATTCTATAAGGAATCTAAAACTGTTTCTTTGAATCAAGTTTCCTAAATAATCTTCCTTTCATATGGTTCTCATTCTATGGCTTCTTGTCCCCTTGAAAATAAGTTTTTCAAATATTTTTCAACTATGCAAAACTCTATCAGATTTTTTAGTATGTAATCATCCAAAGGCATTAGTAGTTCAGTAGTCATAGCTGCTGGCGATTTCTCCTATGGTTCTCCACCAGCCACGTCATGCTTTTCCTGTTTTCATTTAGCCTGGACTCAGCACTGGCCACCTGCCCTTCCATTTCAAATCATATGATTTTCCCATTTGATTGTTCATTTATTCAGAGGCCAAGAGTTTTCCTTGCAGACTTGGAAGACAGAGGTGAAATCATTGTAAAGGTTTCTGGGCCCATGAGACTGAGAAATTCATTACATGTTTGAATCAGGAAGAGCATGACCAGGATGAAAGCCTTCCAGTCAGTGTATTTCATCTCAGTGGGAATATTCATGGCAAAGTAAGTTACTTCATAATGGTTTAAGATGTCTATTTCACAACAGCCATGTTTAAATGGGATTTAAACATTGAGTACCTGGAATTGGTAAGTCCAGTAATTAGAATTCTTAATGAATTTTTTTTTATTTTGGGGGATTATTTGTGCCTTTATTTTAACTTTTTTGATAGTTTTCTTAATTTAAAATCATTAAACCTCTAACTTTAGTGTGAGAAATCTACTGCCAAAGAAAACACCAGTAGATAGTAATGACAGATTTTTGGTATCTAATAGCCACTGAAAGAGAACTGATTGTTCACATGTCAGCAGCAGTTGTCAAATGTTTATTATTTCACTAAGAGTGGGTGAGGCATTTGCCCATGAAATACAGCCAATTCTACACCACAATGTGGATTTCATCACTGCTTTTGTAATGAGTGTTGATGTACTCCCAGTGCTTCCATTTCTGTTGTACTTTTGATGGTTGATGATGGAGCAGAATTCCATTAGTTAACAGAGTGAATAGACATGCTGCACAGTTTTAGAAGTGAGAAGTCGTTTAAAGGTGTTTGCTTTTCAACACCACAAAAGGCAGCTAATCTTCAGAATTTTTCAAGACACACTTAGTGCTCATGTTTAAGCACAGACAGCATACTGCAAATAGTTAGTGAACGTGTAAGATGTACTATAGCTTTTAATAGCTTCATGTTCTGGGGGCTTTACACTTCTTTCAGTGAGTAAAGCTATTTTAAGCAATGTAATAAAAATACTAACCTTAGAAATCTCAGCTCCCAATGAAATACATGTTAAATTTATTTATGGAGTGTAGGGAAACCATATGTTCTGCTTTTTCTCATAAAAATGGCAAGAAAGGAATGTAACTTTTTTTTATTTTATATGTTAAAAATTCATGGCTCAGCTGGCTTTTCATATTGTCTCCCAACAAGACTTCAGAAATCCATTTTTGTCCCTGCGCCTCAAAGACCAATTGGCTGATAGACAGAGACACTTTTGAAAGCTGCAGATAAATTAATAGCAGAGAATGTGCCTGAGGACCATGCCTGGCTGCTCTTGAAATCCTTCTGAAGCCTGAATTATTTGTATTAAGATAGGCCAACACTCAGGCCTCTATGAGTCAATTCTTTGTAACAGTTGCCAATATTTTTATACCTGAGAGAGCAGCTTCATTCTTTATTATTGCTCAGGAATCAATACTCCCATTGCCCTCACAAAATGCTATACAAGCATTATTGGCATTTCACTTGGCAGTGAAGGGTATCAACATCAATCTCACCAACTGCACACTTCGCTAACCTTGTTCCACTTCTCCAGCACAAATTTGTATTCAGTCTGCACTGCCCTGCTCAATTTAAGTGGGAATCCTTAGTGAAGCTGACACCTTCTGAGATGAGGAAATAGGAAGACATCATATAGCCACAGAGTAGAACGTTTTGCTTTTTGTGTGAGGTAAGGAGTACATGGAAGAGTTTTGGACGTGACTAAAACATAATTTGAAAAACAAAACAAAACAAAACAAAAATCTAACCTCAAAAAACCATTGCTACTGGTAGACCTTCTAAAAAGAGCCAAATCTAGATCCAGACAGCAATTTCTGACCCAAAAACCTACTATAGGGTGTAGGATAGTTTTTCAATCATTATGATAACCCTTTGAAATAATAGCTCTTAATTCACAATAAGTTCTATGCGTTGGAGATAAGTGATGTATTTCCAAACAAAATGAACAATAGTATATACTACAACAAAAGAAAGGCTCTTTGGAACAGCAGCCACATTTTGCTCTAGTTGTGTACGGCTGCTCCAGTTTGATATGCCAGTTCAGTCTCAAAGATTTGCATTCGACATGTAAATTCAGCTTTAAACATGCAATTTCTAGCTGTAATCTAAAGTGGGAATTGTTCAAAGCATCTTGTCTCTTGCAGAGCTTTGTGTCACTACAGATTACAATAGAAGGCAGTTTGTTCAAATAACACCAGAATAATGTCAGTGAGAGCACCACTAATAAAATAATAACCCCTTCAGTTCATCTGCTTTAAAAGAACAACAACATGCTCTTATTCTGCTTTTTTTCTCACTCTGCTATTGAATCTATGTGTGTTTTCCCCTCTTTTATGACTATGGTTCATCTTATCCTCAGGCAAGGAACTTCTGCAAAAATATAAAACAAATAATTTTTGTGCAGGAGGATTATTTGGACAATAGAGATTTGTAGGTGGGTGCATGTGGGTTTATGGCATATTGAGGTTATATGTTCATGTTAACAGTCAGGAATTTTCAGATTGCATCTGATTTGGTAAGAAGCACAGATATGAATTTCTCACCAGTGTCGCCGTGATTTTTTCAGCCTTCTCCTCTGTTTCACAGTTTCATGTTTTGGGTTCTTTCTCACGCTCTGGTCTGTAAACACTGGCAAATGTTTATCATAACTTCAAGGTAGTTTTTATTCTTTATCTTAGAGATATGGACAGCTGATGGACAGTTGTCCTGACCAATGGGATGGGGAGAGGTGCCAACCTTCTCCCACAATCCCTGGCCTTTTTAGAGATACTAATATTGGAGTCGGACTTTCAAATAGAGTAGAGTTTTAGTTCATGCCTTCTGATCAAAGTGTGAGTGTGTGTTTGTGTGTGTGTGACGTGCTGCCTCACACCAGGAACGAAATGTTTGGCTTCCTTTGTGTTGTTTGCTATAGCTTCCTGATACTGGCAACTACCAAGGATAAAATAGCTTCCCAGTCCTGTTTTTTTTCCATCCAATGCCGTCTGATTATATATTTATCCGTAGAATATATCAAACAAGTACTTTTATTCTATATTTTACTTGAATCTAAACTTGCTTATTTACTGAGGTTTTTTTTTTTTGTTTTGCTTTAGCCTACATTCAGATACTGGAAAAGCTCCCGAGGGCAGCGGTCAAAGCAGCAGCCTGACAGAGTTCAAGAAGCATTTGGACAATGCTCTCGGGCACATGGTGTCACTTTTGTGGTTGTCCTGTGCAGGGCCAGGAGTAGGAGCTGATAATCCTTGTAGGTCCCTTCCACCTCATTCTGTGATTTTGTGATCTTTTGTGGCAAGCTTAACTACAGGAAGCATTGTTGTGTTCCAGTAGTCAATTTCTCATTGTTTGCATGCGGAAACTGGATAATCTGAGGTTTATGCTGCACCACTCCTAAAAAGTGAACCAGGGATAAGTATTATCTCAGAAAGGAGCAATTTAGGAGCATGTAGAAAGGAGATGAATAACAGTCACTAGGAAAGTCTCTCTTTGATCATAACAGTGTTCATTTAAACAGATAAAAAGTACTACCACTGTCCAAGTAAACAGCAGGAGGAAAGGAAAGGGAGAGAAACTGTAAACATCCATCAGTATAACTCAAACACAAAAGTAACAAGGGACAAGGGAAATATCAGAATAAAATATCGTATACATCTGGTAAAGACCTGATCTTTCATCAGTCTGAATTGCCTTATTATTTTAATTATTACTGTTATTTAAAAAACAATGCTTGATAAGAAAATAGTATTTTTCTCTCTTTAGGCAAATAAATATTAGAGGTAACAGCATGCTAATGGTAATTGATGATTTTTTTCCATTTCTTTTATTAATTGTATTTATTGTATGTATGAGTATTTATTGTAGCAGCATTTTGCATGTTTTGAATGTGGATTCTATCATTCCTTTTAAACTGCTCATTACGAATCCATAGAGCTAATAAAAACTGTGTTTTGTTTGTTTCATTACTTGTCTGGTTTGTTTGGTTTTAATGGTATATGTTTGGCTTTTTTTGTGTGTGTGTTTTTTGTTTGTTTGGGTTTTTGAGGTTTTTGTTTATTTGTTTAAGGTTTTTTCTATTATTTATTTTTTGTTATTGCTTGGTTGGTTGGTTGGGTTTGGGTTTGGATTTGAGTTTGGGTTTGGTTTTGGTGTTTGATTTGGCTTGTTTTGCTTTGGCTTGGTTTCTTTGGTGGTTTTGTTTTTTAATTTAGAGAAACTTGCTGTAGCCTTTAATCTCACTCAGCAGTCTTTTTTCTCTCTCCTTCTGTGTAGTTCAAGTACCTGTAATGTTCATTCAAGTCAATTGTGAATGTGGACAGACAAAGTCTTCATCACATCAAAGGATGCCATGGGTGCCCCACAAATTATGGTGTTAGTTTCTAGGATTCAGGGTACTGTTGTGCTTTCAACATACTTGTACAGTGGCTGTAAAATGGCAATCTTGATATAAACTACAAATATCTCTCGTATCTATTTCTCATCAGCATGAAGAACCATGACATTGCTCATCAGGCCTCACTGCATGAGACTTTTGATACCAATATTATTATTCATGTTAACAGTCAGTAATTTTCAGATTGCATTTGATTTGGGAAGAGGCACAGCTATGAATTGCTCTTGGTCAGAATCCCGTTTTACATACTTACGAGAACTTTTATCTCTGAATTACTTTCTGACAAACTGAGGTGCTTTAGTTCTGCAAGATTCAAGACTGAGATTTGCAAAGCTTAAAGCAGTAAACACACCAGTACCACACCATTAACAGTGTGAAAAGAATACCACCACTACAAATCGAAACCAAAACAGATGGATGTTTATGTAGATATTTAAGATCACACATCTGGTAAATCCATAAATTTAGAAAAGCAATGAGAGGTTCCTATATAGTCTGTTTGAAGTTGTTATGGGTACGGAACAATGATGAAAACTACGACATTTATTGGGATGTGAGATTTTAAAATTCACACCTTGGGATTCTAGGTAACGTATTTGTGAAAGATACCATTTTCATGCAAAATGTAAAGCTTGACAAGAATACTACTTTTTTTGTCATCCTTCATGGGGCCATTGCCAAACAAATTGAGGTTTTTATGTTGTACATTATGCAGGTACAAATTTGGTACATTTTGTTGTTAATACTGTCATTTCTTGGAAGAGAAAAACATTCTTAATGCCATAGTCATTATATTGAATAAATGTCACCCATTGTTTACAGCTGCAGTCTATTCTTGTCTCAAACTGTAGTTCACATTCTGATTGATTTTAGAAATTTATTGGTGAAAGCAAATCAGGGGTTTTTTTTTTGTCTCACAAAGAAAGTGTTTTTTAGAGGATTCAAAAAAGAAAATTGGTCCCAAAGCTATAATGTCACGGTTTGACACTGGCCAAACACTGTCCCCCCAACTCCACTACTGAAAACCAGGCCATGCAAAACCAGCACATAAGCTACAGTTAACATATATTTACCAAGACACTGGAAAAAATTCACCTAAAACCAAAAAATAATAATAAAAAGAAGTGATTAGAATTGTCTTTTGAAACAGTGTCTGGGTTGTGAATAAGTCATGTATTGCTTTGGTATAGTTAGTCATTAATAATGTATCTCTGCTTTGGTTTCTTAAAGAAAGGTAGAAACATTTTTCCCTGTAATGGATTTTTCATTATCTATTGGTTTCTTAGCAAATAGCTATTTTAGGCTTTGTGGAAAGATTGAGCGCAGAGTGGGGGGAGAAGACCTGGCCATTTTTTGAATAATGATTTTGTTGGCAGAGCACGTTACAGAAAGTACTGTGTTCAGAAGGGATTCCTTCTGCTTGCAGGTGATATTTTGAGTTGTTATGGGACTGTTAAAGCTCATCATGATGGCATGACACCTGAAGAGGGAGAGGAAAAGACCTGACTTTTAATGTTGTTTGCAGCTAGTTCAGTGCTCATCTTGAAATGATTTTGTGTTCAAGCCATTCAACAGGCATGGTGAGAATGATAATCAGACTTTGTTTTTAGATTCCTTTTAGTTTTATTGTAGAATAATTTAATCAAAATACATTTTTATCATCATTTTACTGTCTCTGCCTGCTCTTGTTACTGCTTTAATTTCCTGAAAGGGAGATGTATGACATCCTGTGGGCATTGATGGTAGCTTTCAATTGTCAGTTTGTGTTCTTTGAAATCATTTTCATTCCACAAAAAAGAATTTATTGTGAGGAAATAGAAGTGATTATCTGACTGAGAGCTGGGGGGAAGAATCCTTTCTCTTAACATTTTCTGATTTTGTGCTGATACAGCTAGACCGACTCAAATTGAAAAATTATGAGTGTACTTTATTGTATGGTTTCATTAGCAAGGAAGATTGGTCCTGGGTGAAGGCTGGGATGCTGCACCTTGGGAGGTCTGTCACGTATGATTTATCAAGGCAATCATGCCAAGGTATCTCCATGAATTTCTCCCCAAAATTCTGTGTCCTGTTTGGTCAAAATCTTGAGTTCTTTCAAGTATTGCCCTAATCTACCGACCTCTCACTTTACTGTAATTTGCTGGGCAATGACTTTGAGCGTGGATTTTTGTGTTCTTAGACACCTGACAGATGTGACAAATGCCTGTGATGCAGGTACCAAATGCAGAGTATGTCAGCAAAGCATACACTGGGTCTTCATGCATTAAATTTAGCAACGCTGGTGGGTCTGCTGATGCCTTGGAAGGCTGACCTGGAACAGAGATTGGGCAGAGCTAGAGAATAAAGTAGGTATTTACTGAAAGGCCTCCAGGATCCACCCTGGGCAGGACAGGAGCCTGACCAAGGCTGCGCCCAGAATGGACTAAGAATGGTCACAAAATGGCAGACCAGTCACGAGATCTTACATTTTCATAAGTTTTGGTCCATTTGCATATTGGGGTTTAATTGTCCAATTACAGCTTCAGGTTGTGAGGTCCCATCCTGCTTGCTCCTCCCTTCAGTCCACTGTTGTTTTTGCTGTTGGGTTGAAGGTTGTCTTTGGTCCTCAGCAGGAAAAGCATTTGTTTTGTCTACCTACTCTGTGAAGAACACTTACTGGCACTTAATATGAGGCTCAGAACTACAACCCTAGGCAGCACAGAATCTGAAAATATGAAAACTAAAACTTAAGGAATCACTGCCTCATGCAATTTTCAAGTATGGTATCCACATTTCTTTATGGTCCAATCTCTCTTAGAGGTTTCTGTACACTTCAGTCATGAAATAGTTATCTTTTTTTTTTTCCCACCAAATTTGTCATGCGTGTGCTGGTCTTTCCAGTAAATTTGTCCCAGGAATGGTGCTGTCACTTTCATTTTTGGATGAGCTAAGATACCTCTAAACACAAAGGAGTCACAAGAAACATAGGTTTACATCAGCTGAAGTTTGTAAATGACACTAGCCAAAAACTATTTATACTTGGGTTGGGATTTTTTCCCAAAACTGGTGGGAAAGCCAATACCCTGTGGCTCCAGTGCTGTGGGACCAGCTTCCTGATTACTGTTTGTTTAGTGTTGTGTCACCAAAGTCCTTGCAGTGGGTGCAGTTTCACACACTGTTTAGTCACTAGGGCAGCTCAGATGCATGGGAACTAGAGGAAAGAAAAGTGTGCCTAACTCACATCAGACAAGTTGGGGTACATTAATGAGAGCTGGAATTAGTATATTCCTGGATAGGCTGTACTTCAACAGACATTAATAATTTTATATATTAATAAAGTTTCAGTTGGAGTTTTTTTTAGTTAGACTTGCTTAGACAGCAATACAAGTTTATGTGCAGCAGTTTTTACTTTTCATTGTTGATTTTTAATGGTGCAGAAAATTAATATGAGTTGGTGTGCAAATGATAAATGCCTGTCTGTTTGACATATAACTGTTCAAGAAAGGTTTCTGAATCATGTCTGCCATCCTTAAGGATTTCTTAAACACATAAATAAGATAGCAGAGAAGCTAATCACACTCTTCCTGTCAGCTGGTAATAGGCAAATACTTTAGGATGCAGGTTTTTCAAGATATTTGAACTGTTTTCAAAAGCACATGGGATAAGTATGTCAAGAAGACACTGTGTCTCAGAACTTCACACATGAAGGGGATTTGATTTTTAGTTTTGGTTTTGCACCAAGGTGTGAATATGAGCAGTTATCACAGATAAACTGATTTGCTCATGTCACAGAAACTTAGCTCATGTCTGTAGTCTTAAGAACTTTTTTTTTATGTTTTAAAACTAAATTGATTTCATGCTTGGATGAAATATGTATGTTCTGTCAGAGATGCTAAATATCTGGAGATCCATCCTGTGACATTTATTGAAAGATCTGTATCTGGAATTTTTGATAAGTCCGATAATTCATGTTAAACACTCTGTAACACTGATTTTGAAAACAAGAAGTTTAATACTTGGGGTGTACTTTGTTCTTTTACAAGATTAGAACTGGAACAGTAGAAAGTGTTTTTCATAGTGATGTGCTGTGCTGACACCAGATTAGTTCTAGCACTCAGACTGATAGCACAATTTACATGTGTGTTTGTGTTTGATCGAAGGCTAGGTTACTGGATTGCTTCCAGCATGCTGAGGTTGCATCTCCCCGTTTCATTTCCCCTGAAGAACAGCAGGCACAGTCCTGAACAAGTGCTGCTAGTCAAATGGGTGAATGACAGACATCAATACTGTAATAATCACTGCCCCTTTTGAAACATTTAACTATCAAAAATGTTAACTCTATAAGGGACATATTCAGCCATTATAAGTATCGTTAAATGTGCATGTGAGCTCCCAGGGAGCATTGTAATGATTTAGTCATTACTTTTCTTTCAACAGCAGGATGTTGTCATACAGCAGGATGAGTCCTCCTACGCCTCGTACCTTAGTAGTTGAAGCATTGTGGCACTGCCAACAGTGACAGTGACACTGCTCGTGTCCAGAGACATACATTACCTTCATAACACTCATCCTTCGAAGAATTCAGTTATGTATTGAAAGTAATGTACATAAATTGCAACGAGACTGTAGATAAATAGGATACCCTTTAAATTTCTGGGTTTGGGGTTATGTTTTGGGGGGTTTTGTAAAAATGAAATTAGGTAAAGTATACCAATTTAAGAACCTCCCTGTAGTAAAAGACACTTGAAGAAAACCAGTTTTTGAGCACCTTAAAAAATCATGTCTGTCTGTCACGTGGAACATGACTGGTAACATTTAAATCAGATTCAAAATGGGTTTGATTTTTAAGGAGGAGGAGAAAGAGTGCACATTGTTTATATAATGTATATATATCTTAAGCAAGGCCATTTTTAGTGCATAGAGAATCTTAGACTAAGTCTAAGACTGAGAACATTACCAAAGAAGTAATGTGGTGCCTGCTGCTTTTAATAGTTTCTTTTTCCTGCACGAAGAAATAGATATTTGTGTAGAAGCTGCAAAAAAGATGCAATGAAAGATGGAAACAAGGCATGTTGCAGTTTTCATTGACCATGCTAGTTTATGAAGTCACTTTTGCAAGCATTAATATTATTTTAGTGAATTTTTCCTGGAGTTTTTGGTTTTTTGCTGGTATATTTAATACTTCTAAAAATGTTGTCATTCAGATTTGCAGTTCAAACATTTATTTGACAAACAAATTTGCAGCTCAAACATTTATTTTGACAACATCTACATGTGTGTTTGTCTCTGTCAAATCTTGGTGATTTCTGAAAATATGACAATAATAAACAAAATTCTGCTAGTAGAAATGATCAGGTGAAATATTACTTGTGATAAATCTCATGGAAAATTCTGAAGTCCTACAACATTTCCTTCAATATGTTACAAATATTTTTATAATTTTTCATAAGTTATAACTATTCTCATAATTCTAAATACTTCCTTTATTTCTGAACCCCTTTTGTTGTCACAAAAAATGAGTATCTCTCCTTTGCGTGGCAGTTCATGTAGTGGCTCTGTTATTGTTTTTTACTCAACAGGTATTTTCCCCACCTCTTGACCCAGATACTGCTAGTTTGCATGGGTGGTACAGGTGTTAATGTAGCTCACTGAGAACCTAAATTGAAGTTTAACACTAGCTGCTGGGTTTTTCTCCATTTTCACCATTTAGGTTTTTTTAGCTCAGTAATTCTGAGCTAGGTTGCAGTTTCTTGCCAGGATATCATAGATTTGAAGATGGGAGGGGCAGGGGGGACAGTGCAAAAATTATGACTCAAAGGATTAAGTGAATTAGTCTTTACCACTTCTGGGTGTGATTTGTATAGCTTTAGGATTAGACAATGAAAATGTGAGACATTGACTTGAATTGTGACTCATTTTGGCTCTCTTGAAAGTTCTGCCTGGAATGGTTTGTTGCTTCTGGACAGGTGGAAGGTTTCACTCTAGTTTTTTTCTCCATTCTGTGTTTTGTTTATGCAAGATGTGGTGGGAAGGAAAGACTGAGTTTATTTGTCCCTGTGGAGATCACTCTTGCTTCAATTCAGGTACCATTTTTGTTTCAGATTTTTCTTCCCTTGGTTTTGTTTTTATTTTCTTTAGCTCTGTTCTTCCATAACACTGTGTTTTTTCTCCTGATGTGGCCACTTATACATTGAATGCAGTCCTTGAGCACTGATGGTTTAACATCAACTGTCTTTATCTCCTTCTTTCCATGGGGTGGCAGAACGGAGCAACCATTTTTTGGAGGCAAAGGAAATGTATGTCCTGGCAAAGGCGTTCTCTTAGTTTTGAACTCATGCACTAGTATATAACAG
>WBMY01006397.1:231062-232929 GCA_013397315.1 Donacobius atricapilla | reverse complement strand
ATAAACTAATATTTTTTTAAATATTGCAGTGTGGCAAAGAGAAATACAGTGAAAAATAATTACATTCAACCTAGCTAGAAATAGGAAGGGAAAATGCGTAAATTCTCTGGGAGTCTTGGGAAGATATAGGTTGGGAAAGTAAAATTCTGCTTTCTGTCATACCTTTTCTTTCATGGTTATTACCATGAAGAAATTTACTGGACAACCAACTAAGCACTGGCAGAGATTGGCTAGAGAGGTTATTAAATCCCCCTCACTGGAGATATTCAAGAACCATCTGGACAAAGTCTTGTGCCTTGTGCTCGAGGATGACCCTGCTTCAGCAGGGAGGCTGGACCAGATGACCCACTGTGGTCCCTTCCAGCTTGTCAGATTCTCTGATTCTGTGATTATTACATGCCTAATATAAATCACTTCTTCATAGCTTTGAGGTTTTCTACAGCTAATCCCAAATAATCTAATATTTACTCCAACACAAAAACAATCTTCTATTTTAGAGTTAGGTCAAGACCTGCATTTAACTAAGTCCCAAGTTTTTATTACTCTCTGAGTCAGGGCTGAAAGTATTTAACAGCTGTGATCATTACAGATCAGCCTCCAAGGCCATTAAAAGAACACCAGCATCAACATAAGAACAAACTAAAATAGGGAGCTTCTTTAATTTGGAAACATTCAATTTTTTGAATCAAATCACCAGACTGTCCCAGAATCTTCCCAGGAGGCAACTTCAACTGCACACATGTGTGTACACCAGGGAAAGGCAGAGAGGCAGAGAGGACTCTGAGGTGAAAACCTAATAAATGAAAAGGTCTTACATGATCCAAGATACCAGGTCCATTTGCAAAGCCCGATGAGCTGACTTCATTATTGGCTGCCTCAGGTTATCTGGATAGACAGTGACAGATCATTTTGTAGGGCCTGAAGGGAGTCAGATCAGTCTGCTTAGAAAAACAAATAAATCCAGGACTGAAACTGAGTTTAAAAAAGATTTACAAGGCTCACTGGTGCATGTGGCCTCTCATCCTCTCAGAGAGGATTTTGGCTGCTAGCCCTGTATGCTTACCCTGTTTCACAATTCTGCAATCTGAAAAGTGAGTGAATTATTTTCTTCTGACTGCAGGAAGTTTGGTTAGTTTTTTTTGTTTTGATTTGGTTTTTTTTACTAACATCTGCACAGTAAACAGACAACAAACAGCAAATAAAAAGAGAAAGGAAGAATCTTTTACAAAAAGCTCACATAAAAAGAAAGCATAAATCTTTTGATGTCTGACCTTTTAGTTATGGATTTCCAGGGACAGATTGAATAAACAAAACTCATCAAATTGTTGAAAGAGTTATGTCCTCCATTCTGCGTAAAAACAAAAGGCAACTGTGTTTTTAAGTAAGATAGAAAACACACAGAACCATTATTTTTTAAAACACAGACACTTGAAATCTACATAATGTGTTAGAAATTAAATTGTATTTTTTCTTTATTAACAGAGCTTTGACTCTTAGACATAATATTTAGATACAAGTTAGAACAATGCAATATTTAGATACAAGTTAGAATTAGTAAAAATGTTGAATGAAAGTCTAATTACAGTTGTTCTCCTTTAACCTATGTGAGATCCAGGAAAAAATACCAAACAAAATCCAGGTATTAGTGATAGAAGATGTAGAATGATAATGGTGGGCTGTACAGAGTTTAATTTTCTCTTTTGGTATTGATTTATTTTGACTGCAATTGACATGATTCATAAGATTCGGAGAAACACAATTTACACCTGATTTCCATATAGTGCAAATCACTACTATAGTCCAACAGACTTAGTAGCTGTCATCCCTCACTAGAATGAACAAAAAATAGAGGAAAAAGGTGGGGGGA
>WBMY01006397.1:211062-226062 GCA_013397315.1 Donacobius atricapilla | reverse complement strand
TTACAAAAGACAGCAGTGCATCATAGTAGCTGGAGTCGCAGCACATAGGAGCAGAAGGGGAAAAGGCCCTCCTCAGGCAGATGGATGAGTGAGGAGGCACCTTTTTGTGTTTGCTATTACGAATAACTGAGTATGGTCAATGGTAGTTTTTTTGTTGATGTCTGCTAAGGTGAATTCCCCAACGAGGCCATTAATTTTGCTTTGTAAGCATAGCTAGTAATTGACTTGAATGGTGCATAAAGACAATTATGGTTCTTATTCCACTCCCCCACCTCCTCTGAGACACATCTCTTCAGCGGTAGTGTAGCCTTACAAACAGTTGAAGAAGGAGTTGAGTGATCAGGAATATTTTGATGAACAACAGAAATTTTGTGCTGATATCACAGAAATAATCTTTGTGACAAATCCAGCAGGAAAATGGATGTATGTTCACTTCTTCATGTCTCTTGTGTTATGATGTGCTTCTGTTCCCCTACAGTGCGGCAGCTGCTTGCTTAAGTCACAAGTCTCTCTTGCTTTGCCTCATCAAAGGGAGAATCCTGTGTCAGAGAACAACTACAAACCACCAGAAATATGGGGTTAGAAGACACCACTTATCAATGATTAAAAAGTAACACCAGCCGGTGCTTCTGAAAATAATCAAGAGGAAAACTAGTCATCATAAGACAAATGCGTTGCCATTAGAGAGAAAGATGGCAAGGTCTATAGTAAAATATTGGCTATGTCTACTTTCCAGAGACGTAACAATGCCTTAACTCTTACATAAACCACACTGGCTACTTCAGTAGTTAAATATACAAAAAATTGTGACTAATATTCTTCTTCCCTCTTGTTTGTGCCTGTTGATTTAACTGCTTGATGTCATTGGTCACAGAGGAAAAAAAAAAATTCTCAATACTGATTTTAGTTATGTATTAGACAATACCTCTTTCCTCAGTCATCAAATTTTATTTGATATTTTAAAAATTCACCAATGCTCTAATCTAATATTTTTCAAAGAAAGGGAGTCTGAGTTGCATATGGTACTGCTTTTCTCTGGCCACAGGAGAACTTATTGTAATTAGAGATCATTTTACAGAGAAACATTTAGTCGTGTGGTGTTGTTAACCCGTTTGTCCATGAGTAACTTATTAAAATCAGCTTTCTAGTGTTAAATTTTCCTTCCACCTTTAAAATATATATATATATATAATCTTACTGTCTTCTACCTCCTTCTTAATCTTGCCTCAGGTTGTACTAGAATCACATGGTTTAGGCACAATTAGAGGGTGACTCAGAGAGGATGAACATCAATCAGATTCAAAAATTTATAGAGACGCCTTTTTTAATATCGGTATAGAAGTAGATAAATAATCCTCACAATCAGTAGTTTTTTTCATTAGTCTGTACATTTAGAGGAAGGCATAAGCATAATTCTGCTGCTGATACATCTCTAGTTATTACTAGGTTTGCAATTCAATTACCCGAAGAGCCTCAAGTACCATTGATTATTCATGGGATTCTTGGGTTGGGCTGACTACAAAACTACTCATTAATCCCTTGAGTGCCCTTGAGCAGTCAGTATGCATCTAGCATAGCAAATCTGCCACAGCTGTAGAATATAGCAGGCTTTGGATAGTGAAGTGGTTGGAGTGAGGGCAGGGCTCTAGCCAGACCACAGACACCGATGGCTGGTACGCTGCAGCACAGCAACACTCTTCACGAAGCTGTGGGCCTTTTGAAGCACCTGAACAGCTAAATTAGCCAAAGCCAGGTGTCTCAGTACACAGCCACACAGCTCTGTGTGACTTATTGAGGAAATGGAGGAAGAAATCCCTCTCTCTTACAGTTCGCAGTTGGTGCATTGAAGAAATTGTTTGTTTGACCAAACATACATCTTTTGGAGTCATTGAGTAACAGTGAGGATAAAAGAAGCATGATCTTCTAGCGCTGCTGAAGTACCTAGACTAACAAAGTCCATAATCTTCATACTTGTAGTCCACCCTTGTTAATTTCACACATTTTATTACCACAATTAACTATGCCCACTGCTGCTTTTGAGGGGTTATCAAGTTAATTCATCAACAGTTTGAAGGTAGTTCCCTTTTAAATTATTCTTATGTTGCCTAGCACTCATAAACTTACATGTCTCAGACCAGTACAAAGTCTGTGATTGCAGTGAACTCACATCCAAATCAGATTAACCACAACAGTCAGTGAAACGTTTGCATGGATAATTTACTGCTTCCAAATACAATCACGCTGCAGTTGGTTAACATGAAAACAAAAATCTCTGTTCCTTGCTCTTGTCTCCTGGTTCTGTTTTATCAGACGTATGTCCAACAGAAGATGGCTATTTTTATGGTTTCAACATACTTTACATATATCTACATATTTTGCATTTTCCCATGTGAGAAGCTAGGCTTTGCCCTTATTTATTATGCCAATGATGAAGCCCTTTCAGGCAAGTGCAGTCCAGGCTGGGCAGTCCATATATTCTAGCTTTCTACAGAAAAATGCTGAAGACATAACCAGTATACCAATATATTGAGTTAGATTGGTATACATGTCTAGAGAATCTTGCACAACTCTAATTTTACGATCTTTGACTCAAGGCAATCCTTTCTGTGCAATGCTTCTGAGTGGTTGCATTTAACTGAATCTCTTTCCCAAATAAGGCAGACAAAAAACAAAACAAATAAAACTAGTGAACGACTCCAGATTTTTCACCAGGCCTATCTTCTTGCAGGTATGTGTTTGTGTGCATATATATATATTTGTGTCCATCTACATACATCAGTGTATTTCCATGCTGTATATATAAATATATAATGGGGAGAAAGAGAGAAGAAAAAGAGGGAGAAGGATATGAAGTTGTGGCATTACAGAACTTTTCTAATCAATACCTTATTGTCATATGTCAGTGTTTGTATCTTTCTCTAGGTGAAGATGCTTTTGTGGCTTAAACCCAGCTGGAGATGAAACACCATGAAACTGTTTTCTCAACCCTCCCTTCCTCCCCTAAATCCCAGTGGAATGGAGAGGAGAATAAAAATAACATTTGTAGGCTGAGATACAAATTATTGAATAATTGAAAACAAATAAAATAATAACAGTAAAGAATAAAACTAATGATAATAAAAAAGGAGAGGAAAAGAGCCCCAAGTAAGTGATGCACAATACAGTTGCTCAGCACCCACTGACTGATCTCAGACCCCACTTCATAAACTGAGATCAGGCCCCCCTCCTGGGTAACTGCCCCCTGTCTACATACTGGGCATGATATTCTGTAGTTAGGAATATGCCTTCAGCCGGTTCAGGTCATCTATCCCGTCCGTGCTCCCTCCCGGTTTCTTTTGCATCCTTTTTCACTTTTTCACTGGCAGAGCATGAGACAAAAAAAGAAAAAAAATTATTTGACTCAGGATGAACACAACTTAGCAAAAACCAAAACATGTTCTATGAACATTATTCTCATTCTGAATCCAAAACACAGCACTGTAACAGTGATTGAAATTGAGTCCAGTAAAAACCAGAACAGATGCTAAAACTGTGACTAAAATGTGCTTAATATATTGATCTCACGGTATCAGTGTTGCATCCAACTACAAATTGAAGCTGTTAGCCAATCTCTTTGAGATCTATATGTAGATCATTATGATCCTTGCTGCACATGTTGTCAAAAGATCTTGAGAATCTTTTCTGGTAAAGTTGAAACCAGAAGCAAAATAACTGTGAACACTTAGAGAAAGACAATTCAAAAGGAAAAGGAATTCCCCTGAGACTTGGAAAAAGTAATTTCTGAACTGGGAATATTGACCTGTTGCTTTCATGAATGGGTAATAGTACTTTGACATCAAGTCATCTAGTGACTTTTCAGAAAAATGCAACCGGCTTAACACATGGAGAGAAAATTATGTGTATTTCATGATGAAGAAAGGCATAGGTGGGACTAGAGAACTGTGTTGAGTACACAAAATACTAAGGACATTACATTTCTGGTCAGGCTGCAAAGGTTCATTTCAAGTTCAACAGTGTTCTTATGAGTATTTTGGTACTTGTGAAATGCGTTACAAACAACTTTAAAAATACTTAAGCACTATAATAAGGCAGGGAAAAAAAACCCCACAACAAAACAAATGAAGTGTGCCTTTGCAATTGGGGTGGAAATCTTCTGTTTACTAAGAACTTCATTCTTATTTATCCAGTTGCTAATGTCCAACATACCTATTTAGGTGTTTAATGATATACCTGTGTCTAGCTGCCTTGTCTGAGCAGAGCCAAAATGTTGACTGAAGAATGGAGATGTAGGATAGCCTCCCTGGACTCCTGTGACCTTTATATGATACTTGTGCAATTAAAGCAGCATTTGTTTCTTCTGGAAGAGTAAAATCCAGGTATTCAAACAAAAAGAAAAGTGCAAATGCAAAGTAAAAAATAAAACCTCCCTAGATATTCATGATAAATACAGTTAGTGTATTCAAGCTTTGGTTTCCAAAGGTCTAATAAAGCTTATATTAAGTAAGGCTGAGATCTATCAATTATGTAAATACAGCTGGAAGATGAAATAGATCTAGTCCATAAGAAGTTGTATTAGTGATATTAACTTCTGATTTACAGTTATTCATTAAAAAATTATGACTTTGTAGAGAAGTTATAAAGAACTTTTGTACTGGAAAGTTGTGAAACAGCAGGTGAGTGCCGCTGAGACTGAAGTAGCACTGTCTTATAAACGCCTTTGTTGGGAAATCTTCAAAATCCCAAGCAGAAATAGCCTCTTACAATCCATTACAGAGTTGATTTATAATTTATTAAGTGGTTTAAGGCAAGTTGAAGTACATTTAGAGATAAAAGAGATTTTGCTTCTTCATCCTTAACTTACTGTGGGACTTTCTTAGCTTCTGTACCGCACAGGTATGATTTTGATAGTGAACATCTGGCTAAACACCATATTTTTCATATAGGCCAAAAAACAATGGATAATAGTTAGAGGTTCTAATGATTAAGTGAGGATTTGAAAGCATATAACAAGAGAAATTATCTTCAGTGTTGACATTAGTGTTGCCAGAACCATCAGGACCTAGCAGGTTACTCAATCAGACAAAATGGCTGAGTCAGCCAGTGCCTCAATTCCCTCATGTCCTGAGCATTGTATTTCTATTCCAAGTTCTATTTAGTCTTGAGGACCCAATTCAGAGGAATTTGAACATCTCCAAACAGCAGGGTCACTGGACTAGGTATTTCAATTGTCTACTCCAATTTTTACCTGTCAATTACCTGTATGTAATGTGACAATCTAGGTGTTAATGATTTGAAATATGATTTTGGAAGTATTTACCGTCTTCTGGCATAGCTTTTTTTTTTTTTCCCCCAGTTATTTTTTGTGGTTTTGTTTGTTTCTTCATTTTTAATCGAGAAGAGCTGTCTTTCAGTAACTGTTCAACTCTGTCCTCTTACAAGGAACATAAAATTTAAAATCTCAGACAAGCTGTGGTCAAATGTAGAGGTTTAGGTGATTTTCTGCAATTGAATGTGGAAAATACAGTAGTGTGTTGAAAATAATCTGTATGATTAAATACCAAAAAAAGGCCTAGTAGATCTAGCTGACTGTATGACATGTACTATAAATAGTAATTTTACAGGGAGTTTAGGGGGACAGAAGTGTGTCTTTCAGCTGGTGTGATTAATGGGGAAGATGGCTCTGCTGCCAAAAAGCTTGTTTTATGTTTTAGCTCTGCTCTTCCATCTTGATGATTTTTTTGCCTCAGGGTGGCTTCAAAATAATTTTGAGTTCACTGGTCTCACTGTCAAGTCACTGCTGTAGGCTAGACTGGAAATAAAATATGATCATTTCATTTTTCCATTTTACCCCCTTTCAATTGCTTAAAAAAGCAGCTCTTGCTTCCTGTTAAAACTTGACTCATCACAGCACTGTGCAGCTAGTGCTTGTTTAATAATGTTTAGCAGATCTGTGGGTGTGTAAGAAATGGAACTGTACAGTGCATATGGCATACAGTTGTGTCTTTCAGGCTCTGTGCAGGTTACTGTCTTCACTGAGAGTCAAGGTGGAGAAGGGCTCCACTCTTTCAATTCCATGGTTTGCATCCAACCCTGGAAAGAGATAAAACACTGACATCGTATTTTTGGGAGTGAAAATGTGAATGCTGGGCAATCTCTTCCAGTCTTCTTATCTGGAAGCACACATCTCAAAAGGCAAATCCCTCATCATTCATTCCAGCAAAATAACATTGCCATTAGAAAACAGATGTGAGAATATCTAAAGCAAGGAAACTTTGGTTGTCCCTGTGTGTTACTGTCTTCCACAATGTGTTTGAGAGAAATTTCCTTTGACTATATATAAGCAAATAAAGAAAATTAATTTTCTTTAATTAATTTAATTTAATTTAATTTAGCAAGACCAATTTCTCAAACATCATTCGTACAATCTAAACAGTACAATTGCAATCCCTCACTTGGTGTGCTGTATTATGCAGTATTATCTAAAGATTGCACCAAGGTCATCATCTTTGCTTAAACTGCAATGTCAGCACTTTTGCCTGGAAATAAAATACTGATATTTTATCCTTCCTTTTTTGCACTTTTTTCCTTCTTTTTTTTTTTTTTTTTTTAATCCATCAAATAATTAGAAAACACAGAAAATTTTTTTTTGGATAGCTGCAAATCCAGAAAACCAATGTAGAGTTACTGTCAAATACCTGCAGCGATCAAGGGAAGTTTCCTTCAGGGTGATTTATGGAGCAAGAGATACTGAGTTGTGTTAAAGCTGACCTAGCAATGAATTTCTGAAACTCAGGGTGTCTTTCTGGAGTTTCCTCTCCCAGACTGTTTAGGAGCAAGGGGAAACATCTGCTGCATGGGGGATTGTGAGATATCAGGGCAACTCCTGAGATGTGGGCAAACTTTGCTCTCACATAAAAACTAAACTATCACTGCTTTAAATTCAGGAGTGATTTATGCAGAAGAGGTTAGTGAATGACTAGCAAATTGTAGGCCACATAAAGTCCTATGGCTTGACATTTGGGTATGTGAATGTAGAAACTGATTGTTTTATTTCAACATAAATAGCAGAGGCAGCTGGCATTATCATACAGATTTGATTGGTGTGGTGTGAAAGATAAGGTCATCCCTGACAGTGTAGGGACAGACACACGTACAGCAAAATGCTGAGTAGTAGAGGTGTAGCAAAGCATTGCTGTGATAATCCATGGAACTTGTCATTGTCTGAAATTGCTCTGGGATAGCCTGAGATTATGTACGGAGGTTACATGGGCAAAATAGATTTCATACACAGCACGGCCTGCCTGTTAAGAACACCTCTTCAGGAGGAAAAATGGTTTATGTTCTGTACCTGAGCCTAACTCTAAGGACCAGAAAGTAATAGGACTGATCTCCTTGAAAGGGTCTGACCAGCGCAGCATACTGCCGCTCCCATTCATGCTACTGTCCGAGTGTGGGAGAGGAAACTTGTCTGTTCCCAGAGGCCCAGTGATATGGGGCCACCTGATGCATTTTTTTGCCAGATCGTTTTGACACAAGATTCAGTAGAGCACAGAAGATTAACTTTCTGAAAATGAAAGATAGAAGAAGAGGAACTGCTTATCAAATATGCACATTTCAGATGGAACTTCACACTCTGTGAAAAGATTTTAGATTGCTGTAAGCTCTCAGGAGTGCTCCTGACAATGTGTTATCAGGTCATGTTTGCATGACAGTGTCAGGCCATGCAGGAAACATTAAGCCACGTGACTTCTAAGATGAAATCAATCAAGTGAACAGTACAGATACTGAAAGCTAGTTTCACCTTCATAAGGTCTGATTATCTGTGCATCAGACATGCGGTTTGTCAGCCCCATTTCAGTCTGACCAAGTTCAGTGCTGCATTGAGAATTTTAATGAACTGATATTGCATTATGTATGAAAGATGACACCAAGATGATTTCATGAAAACCAAGTCCCCATGAAATATGAACTATTACTTGAGGCTTCACCCCTCACTTAGCTCACATAAAATGCCCATTTAAAAAGCCTTTGTCTTGTTAAGCTTTACAAGTTTGTGTAAGGCTTTCCATTATCCTTAAGCAATGTTAGATCTGTAAATGAGGGACTGACACCAACAGTTCAGAGTTTTTATGACACCAAGGTAACAAGTCCATGCTAAACACAGAAAATTAATATTCCCAGAACTCTTCTTACTGTCACACAATTATTAGCTCATAGATATTGAGTACATTCAGGAAACATGAGCAGATCTCAAGGAGAGGTGACTGCTCCTTCTGTGAACAGTGAAATCATTTTCACAGAATCACAGAAAGGGTAAGGTTGGAGGGACCACTGGAGGTCATCTAGTCCATCAGAGTCTCCAGGGCATGTCACTCAAAAGACTGTGTACAGACGGTTTTTGAATATTTCTGTAGTGCTCCTGACTGAAGAATAACTGAAAACAGGCATACTATGCCTCTGGATTTCTAAGTTTTGCTCTCACTTTTGCTTAAAAGCTGAGAAAAGAGTCAGATTGTTAACTTGTCAGCTAATTTTGTGCACTCTGCTAACAAGATTAAGTTGCATAGCGCTACATTTCTTAAAGGCTGCTATTCCAAAGATGCAATGGTCTTTGGGGACAGCACCAGAATAACTCTTCATGGTTTTGAGTAGATGTTTTTTAAGATCTTAGATAAACATTTAACATACTTTTATTTAGTGAAATAAATTTTCTGACCAAACTGGTATATCAATTGTTTCAAAAGTGTACATATCCTTGAGCTCTTTTTCACAAAGATTTCTATAATGGCTCTATTTGCTATAGCAATCATGAAGTAGAAGACTGTATGATACATCTCTCTGTTTTAGGATACTAAACTTAATTTCAGTGGCCATTCTATTGTGTGACACTTACCTTCCCTGCTAAAAAGAAATGTCATATGAATGAAAAAAAACCCAACTTCTTATGAATGGAATGGATGCCTGACCAATTACTCCTACATTTCACTCTCCCATAAAAGTGCAAAGGTTTACAATCCCCTTCACTCTCTTTTGCTGTTTGTTGAAAACAAGCACCTACAAAAAGAGGGAAGAGGTAATTTAAAATACTTGAGAGATTTGAACATATAAAATGGAACAGATGTTTTAAAAACCTTTGTGTACAGTTCATTACCTGCTTATGAAAATTTGGGTTTCATTTTAAAGTCTGTTTTTTCTAATCCACTTCTAAGTTTGAATTATTTGTTGTTTAACTATTTTTTCCTGGTTTTGTGGAGGATTTCTTTTTGTTTTGTTGGTGGTGGTTTTTTGTTGGTTTTTTTTTGGGGGGGGGGGCTTGTTTGCAGCTATTGCAGTGGACAGAAACACTCTGAGAAATTCACTGTACAATTCTTTAAGTACATGTTCCTTCGTGTTCTGCCACTTGCCAGACATTCAATTTTATCAGCATAGCCAGCTTGTTAATTTTTGATGGCTAAAGAAGTATTGTCCATTGAATATCCTTTAGACTATCCTTTTAATTTCTGAAAAGGTTTTTAAAACCTGAATCATGCATAACACATTGTAAGTGTGCAAAAAATATAAAGCAAATTTGGGGCAAAACATTATATCAATATATACACACCCATCTTTCTAGTGTTGCAGCGAATGATGACTCAAATAGCCTTTTTGTCTTATTCACATGTATCATTTTGCATGCTGAAAAGGTTGTCTTTGATCAAAAGTTTAAACAGTTATATGTGATTCTGAGTCTAAGAAGGGTTTCCCTTTGAAATATTTTTAAAAATCTTTCATTCAATGTTCTCTAAATGTGTTTTTGCAATAAAAATGAAAAAAAATTTCCTGCATTTGAATGTAAATTTAAAATAGCCTTGATAGATGAAGACAATTTAAATAGTTCCTGTCCCACTATATTTTCCTGTATGTGAGGCTAAGTCATTAGAATCACATTGTACAGTGGTTGACAAAATAGATCCACATAAAAAAGCCCTAAATCCCCCCACAAAATGACAAAGTAACCCTCTTAACTGTCCCCTCCCCCTAAAAAAATCCAAACCCCAAAACAAGCAACAAAAATCCCCCCAGCAGCAAAACACACCAACTTAACAAATGAGCAGAGAAGAAACAGGATTAGCCCGTGGGAGGACAGGAATATCTTTCTGCTTCTTGGCATTACAGCTTTAGTTAATTCTAGCTAGTGGCACTGTAATTAAGGCAGAGTGATGAATTTGTTAAGTTAATTGCAGGAAGTCTGCATGTTATGTTTGATGCAGCTGCACTTTGAATTTAAAATATATGTTTGTCATGATGCTCCTGACAGAAAAAAATGCAATCAACTTCTTTTTCTTTTGCCTTTAATCACATGACTCATAATGCACGGCTTATTGAGGATTTTTATCATTAAGAAGAGCTTTGAATCAACATAACCTTATCGAATGTCTAAGGAAGGATTACATAAGCCATGTTATGGTTTTTTCCCTAAAGTACCAAATGCATTTTTTTTTAATTAAAATAACAGCCACCAATAAGAAGTTCAAAGATTATTCCCCTTTTATTAGTATTTTTCTCCTTTACTTTTTTAAGCCTATTATGTACTGTAACAATATAAAGCCTGTCAGTTGGCCCCCCTGCCCTAATTAACCCAAAAGAATATGTACTGTAAGTAGTAAAAAGGAAAGAGTGCTTAAAAGACTTTTTTTTCTTTTTTAAATGAAAAACACTATGAAAAATTAATTGCTAACATTGTGACATTAGTGAATAGAACCGGTTTCAGGGACTTTCCTCCTCTTCTCAGACCTATTTCCCATCAAGTGGAACAGAGGGTTTCATTTGCTTATTTCCTTTTAAGAAATTTAAACACTATAGACCATATAGGCCATCACTGATGTAACAGTACAGAATTTACATGAATCACAGAATCACAAAATAATTTGGGTTAGTAGGGGCCTTAGTCTAACCCTACTGCTGTGACCAGGGAAATCTTTCACCAGGTCAGGGTGCTCAAAACCCCATCCAACCTGACCATGAACATTTTGAATGACAGGACTTCCACAGCCTCTCTCAGCAAACTTTCTCAGTCTAACCTCTTCCAGGTACCCTGTCTAAATCTACTGCTACCCTTTCTCCTAACACTATAGGTCCTGGTAAAACTCTGGCTTTGTCTTTCATGCTGGCCTCCCTTATACATTGAATGGATGCAATGAGGTCTTGACGGAGTGCAATTCCACTCCTTCTACCTGTCAAGGTCCCTCTGGATGGTGGCCCTTTCCTCAGCTGAAGTGACTGCATCACTCAGCTTGGTGTCTTCTGCGAACTTTTTCAGGATACAGTCAATCCCACCATGTCATTTATGAAGATCTGAAATGGTATTGGATTCTTGAGGAAGACTAATCCCTTTTTGGTTGTGAGGAACTCTTTGGACACAGCCATCCAGACAGGTTTTTATCCATCTAACTGTCAATCTGTTAAACCCACATGTCTGCAGTTTAGAAGTAAAAATGTAGTGAAGACCACTAATTAATTTAGAACATGAATAAATTTGGCATTCTACATTTTAGAAGAATGAGGATTTATTAGAGCATCTCCATTAAGAGCTTCTGGCCATCTTTTGTCTAAAGTGATTTTGTGGTATGGAGAGTCAGTTACAGTGACAGTAAACTTACCTGTAATGGTGGAAGATTAACATCTACAGATAATAATTCAACATGAAATCGGGTAAAATAGATGAAGATAAACTCATCTCTTTCTTCCCCAGGATCCAAATGTGCAATCTTAAGTATGATGTCCACTCATGGTTAAATCCTAAACTATTTTTATTGTTGGATAGTGTGACTGTGTGTTGCTGATTATTTAAGTTCTGCAAAAGGAAATGTATATACCCTAGTCTGCCAACCACACTTCGAAAGCTGTCATATGGAATTAGTTGGAAGTATTTGGGTAAGCAAGAACAGTGTGTTTTGGCTTTCAATATTTGAATTTTTAGTCTTTCCTAATGTGTTGGGTTTCTCGTGCTTCTTGATCCATATGGTGTTTCAGGAAATAGTGTGCTTTGTAACCTCATGCAACTTTTTATTTTTTCAGCTCCCTTTCATTGGCTAGTACTAGATGAATCTGTCTTATTGCAGTGTCCATGTTTTAAAAGAAGGTTGCTTCACTAATTCTGGGAGTACACTGATTTTGGTAGTACAGGGAATAAAACTTTCCATGTCATATTCTGTTGCTTTTCCTTTTTTCTCTTTCCAAACACAGAATTTAATTTTTTTTAACTTTTTCTATTCTTCATAGCTTCCAAAATCTACTACTTTTTAAAAGACAAATAATGGTGTTAATTCTCAGGAGACTACAAGCTTAAGACTTTTTTCCCCCCAAAATAAACCATTGTCTTTTTCTCATTACTTGCTCTTGGCTTTCACCATGAAATAGTGTTGTTGGTTAACTCCCTGGCAATCTGACTCGTTTGTGTGTGGGGGGCCAAATTAATCTATGCTTTTACTTCATAAACTTCAAAGGCATTCCATCAGGCATGAATCTGACGCATGTTTTCTCTTTCCAAAGCCCTGAATACATTTACTCAACAGGAAAAGCATCCATAAAGGAACATTGACATATTATGTCACTTCCAACAAAAGAGTAGATATTGATTTCCTAGTACACTATAAAAGTGCACTTTTCATTCTGTATCAACTTAGCATTTATATAGTGTTTTTATATAGCATTTATAGTGTAAGAGGTACAGTTAGGATTAATTATATTGCATTATTTTAGGGGATAAGAGTATGATTGAAATATTGAATTATTGTAAAACAACGGAAGTTATGCAGCATCTTGTACTAACTTCAGTATTTGCAGTAGTTAAACTTTAATATTTGCAAAATAAAGTTGAAGTTCTGACAAGATTGGTTAAATACACTAGAGTTTCTTAAAATAAAATAATCTGCTAATGACTCCTTCTGTTGAGTTGCCATGTAAGGATTTGAATTTCCCAAACACAGGGAATAAATTCACAGAAAGTTGATGGAGAAAGACATAGGCAACGGAAATGTTCCTGGAAAGAAAATCACTGCAGTTAGGAAATGTTGGAAACAACAGACTCTTGTGGTCATAGCTGTAACAATTTGGCAGCCTTGCTGGAAAAATTGTTCACGGTTTGTTGAGCTGAGGTGAATTGTTTTCTTTGCTAGAGGAAAAGGAAGTTGTAAAGCAGACAGGTAAGAATGAATGGAAAGTGTGTGACACTATTAAGAGCTTGCATGTAGGCCAGGAGGTAGAATATACACATCTTAAAAATCTGAAAAATTCTCCCTTCAAAATAGTTGAGTGTATCTCCACAGTATATTTTGGACCCAGTTATCTATCTGGAATAGCACTGTGATTACATGCAGAGTAATTATGAATTTGTATTTATGATTTCTCAATTGATTCAAGGGAATGAATTCTTCATCCTGTCCAAAGACAGATGACATTTTTCCCCTTGGTCTAATGTAAATTGTCGGTTGAGTATTATCATCCCACCTTTACTCACTAACATTTAGCAGATTTATCTCATTAGCAGGGAAACTTGGGGGTGTCAGGCAGTTTCTAACAGAAGAAACCTGCTGGGTGGCAACAAAGAGTATAAAGCAAAATTGCAATTTAAGTGAGCCAAAATAAGTAAATCTGTGTTTCTTTAATGGTGAAGAGGATAGTTAAATAATTTTTTTGATCCCTTTCACTCCCTTTAACATCTTCAAGGATATTTTTCACAAAAGAACAGTTTTTCGTTGGATAAAATTTGCCAAGAAAGCAGTTGCTAAATCAAAGTGGCTAACTAGGTCCTGCCCTAGGAATACAGTCTGCAATGTGCTGCCTCACTATGGGCGAACTGCAGAGAAGAAAATGCAGCTCAGTGACCCGTCTCTCCCTCCTCCCACTGGTGACAGGGGTGTGTAATGGGGAGCTGAGGAAGCAATACTTGTCTCTCTGATGCTCTCCGTGTCTTTTGTCCTAGGAAGGAGGAAACAGAGGCTTCAGGTTGCTCCCCAGCAGGTTGCTCCCCAGCACAGTCACATCTCATGAGCTTACAGACAGGTACACACAAACTCCTTCTCACGATTTACAGCACGCGTCACAGCCTCTGCTCTCAATGTCAAAAGGAGAGAAGCTTTAATTTACGAGGAGTACAAGAGGTCAAATACCTTTCATATTATACACAGTCCTAGTCCTCCTCTGTTTCAGAGGGCGATGTGACCACTGGACTTCAAATTCTGAATTATTTATTGAGGGAAAATGTAATTTATGGATACCCAGTCCCATCTCCTTACAGGCAACTTGAGTCGTTACAATCAGAGATCTCAGAGTGGGGTTTACAGCTCGCCCAATTAAGAGATATCCTTGTATGTAGTCTGACTCCAAATTCATTGTGTAGTGGATGTACTGCACCTGCCATATTTGACACATAAGGAATATGAGACAGTTTAGATATCAATTATTCCTCCCCATATTTTTGGTGATCAAACTAGTAACAAAAATAAACTACGGATTTATGAAGAAAAAACATTAGAAATATTTGTAAAGCATTTAAATATAATGCTAGAGATTTTGCCTGCATACTTGTTTTGCTTCCTATACTTCTAAAACTTTTATTTTTTCTTCCTGCCCATCATCTTTCAGAAGTAGATCTATGACTTTGTACATTCACTGTCAGTTTTGCTAACTATGCCCGTGCATTCCTTTACACCTTGCAAGACTGTAAATGTATTCCAGTGTCGGGCTGTCAGAAGAAGCTGTGGATACGGGATACTGCAAATCAGAGGTGTGGTAGGAGAGACAAGTGTGTGCAGCAGATAACTGTACTTGATTAGCTAGATTTAAATAGTGTTGGAAAAATTTGCCAGGTGAAAATAAAAATTGTCAGTTCAGTTTAATTTCATGGTGAATCAAACAAGGAAATTAGATTCTGCTACTCTACTAGCTTGACATCTACGGCAAGTGACAATTAGAGATGATGAGAGAACTCATATTTATTCCAAAACTCTTGATTTTTTT
>WBMY01006397.1:175197-199784 GCA_013397315.1 Donacobius atricapilla | reverse complement strand
AGTGAGCTCTTCATGGATTTAAAGCACCTTTAAAAACAAGCTGTGGACAAGAGACTTGCATATGAGAGTGCTCTGTTAGAAAGAGAATAGTTATTTTCTCTTAAAGGTATAACCATTCTTCTTGTAATTTGCATATGGAGGATGTACAAAAACATGGCCACCTTTCACACATGATTGAGATGGTTCATTGGTTCATCTCACAAAATATTTTCATATAGATCAATTCAGACAACCAGAGATAGCAGCCAGCTTAAGAAATAAGAAAAACTAAATTATTGCAGAAGGAAGGGAAGGCTCAGATATTTATGGCCTTCCTCTGTAACATCTCCCTTAAATGTTACTTCTGATCAGGGTAACTTCTATGGTTCTCCAATTCACAGTTTCAGAAATTAATATCTAATTTAAACCTCATCTTTTATTTTAGCTGCTCAAGGGTGAAGTGGGCACATAGGAGCAGAATAAGTATCACCAGCTGTCTTGGGAGCAGAGCCTCATCCATCAGGAGAGAGATTAGGGAAATCATCAATTTTGTCTCTACCTCCACATGGCTTTCTGCAGAGTTCTCTGTTTCTTTTTCTAAGTACAATCACACAGATATATATCTTGTGGTTATCTGGCTTGTGTTTCTATATTGTATATTACACATCCTCCTCATAAAAAGCTCTTCCTGAAGATCCACTGAGATAAATGTTAAGACTTCTTTGCACTTGAATTGGTCAATGAATTCTTTTTGGAAGGAAAATACTCTTTGCACTTCAACAGTCTTTTAGGTATTGGAGACCATTGCATTCGTAAACAGCAGAAGTCTCCAAGTCTATTTCTTCAGTTGATCCTTGCCAGATGTATTTAGTGTAGGAGCAAGTTAACTGTTTCAAACAAATCTTCCTTCTTTCTTGTTAATAAAAAAAAAAAAGGTATTTTCTATCAATACCTTTGTATTTTTTTGTTAATGGCAACAGACCAGATGTCAGGTAACTTGTGGAGTGTGTATCCTGTGGTCCTGGCAAAAGCATGCTACTTCCTAGAGAAATGATTTGGGGTTTGGGCTAAATTTGATGTATTAACACTTATTTTCTAAAAATGCTCTTTTTTTCTAAATATATTTTTAAACTCATTTGTTGTTTCTTTTGTGGTTTGGTTTTGGGGGTTGGTTGAGTTTTTATNTTTATTTTTTAATTAAAAGTAATTTCAGAGCTGAAACAAGGATAGTTCAGAGTCTTTTTGACTCTACTTTGTATCTCATAGAAAGGAGAAAAAGGTGAGAGGAGAGAAGGCTTTTGAAATAAAGGATGTAAACTAAGTAGGTAAAACTAAGCAGATAAAAGAGAGAAATTTTTTTCCAGTCTGCTATTTCTAGTGATACAGTGTGCAGCTACTGAGAATTTCAGATACAGTCCTGGCTACACTGTGGATTATACGAAAGTTGCCCTTAAATTTAAAGAGCTATCACTATTGCATTACCAATCTTCTGATAAATATTAGTGAGCAGCCTCAGAGACCGGGTTTTATCTGTGTGGTCATCAGCCGACATAGATCTTCCTGTGCTTCCTACCAGACTCACCTTCCTGAGTAAATAAATGACTCAGAGAGTTGCATTTTCAAGGTTTTGGCCTGTGGCTGATGGCTGTGGATTTTTGTCAGTGCTATGATGTTACAGTATGGTAGCGCCTTGGTTTTGGTTTGGGTGGGGTGTCAGAGGGGTGCAATTGTGTACCCAAATCTCTTCTCCTGTTTAAGTATAAATTCCACAGTGACACTCCAGCTGCTTGTTTTAGGTAGAGAGAATAAACTTACAGTGATTTTGATTATATTGAATAGTTCTATTCTTTTAAGAGATGAAGGTTTGGTCCATTTTTTCAAGTTAAGTTAGCGTCTGTTATTCCTTTTTTTTACTATTTTAATATTTTTCAAAAGATCCACCAAAAGGCCTCGAAAATTCATGATCAGGAAGCATGGTATTAAACACAGATTTCTTAACTCCATTAAAGCTACATTATTGCTGGCACTGTTGTTATAAACAATAAATAAGTTAGAGGTTTTTTTCAACAATATATCTGGAATTCAGTTTGCCAAAGATTTTAAACATCCGAGATTTACTGCCCAAAACCTAAATTCCAGCCCTCCTGTTGTCTCTAACTCATATTCTGTTCTTTTAAAAAAATCACAATACACCATTATAATGACAGTAAAGGAAAAAAAGTCAGTATTGCATAATGTTGAGTACTAAAATTGCACAGTACTATTTACATGAAAATTTTGCATTATCATTAGTCTCAGTATGAAATACAAAATCATTGCAGTGGAACACTTTCACAGGTACGATCTTCATTTCTCTGGGAACAAATATCTCAATTCATTGCCAACGTTTACATTGAAGGAGGATACTATTTGTCATTGTAGGAATCCTTTTCAAATGTGTGTATTGTGCTACTGGAATTTATTTGTATTATTTTGCTGAATATTATTAAAATCTGTTCCATGAGCAGATATCATTTTGACTCTATGACACAAAAGAATCCTATGACACTTTTTGCTCATCATCAAAAAAAAAACCAAAAAAAACCCCTCCCCATTTGCTAGCCTAGGATTAAGTCTGGGTGAGTGAAATTAAAAATTAAAATCTATTCTGTATGACAATTGCATACCCTGGTGTCTGTCACAGTATAAGAAATCTAGGATAATAGAAAAAAGTTTAATGATACAAATAAGAATGAATACGTAGAAAATGAATAATGTTTTATCAAGTGTCTTGCATATATGCAGGCTTAAATTACTACAACACATGCATCATGATTATCGCTATCAATACAGAAGTGATTTCTCAATTTACTTGAATTTGCTGACTTCACTTGTATTTTCCTTACTGAAATTGTGGGTGGTTCTTGGTGCTTTAGCCTTTTTCCTGAAATGTCACAAAAACATAGAGTAAACTATTTTCATCAGTTAGTGGGCCCACTGAAAATATTCTTACATGCAGAACAGGGGTTTTGTCACTCATACAGATCTCAATAACTGCTTTCAGTGTTATAAGCCAGTTATGATTTGCTCAATGGCCTTTTGTGAAATGGCTTGGTTTTCCCCAGTCATGCTGTAGGTTGCATGCCTAAACTGTAAAATTATCATCACCACTTATACCAGCCAGTACTTACACAGGACAGAAGTGACACTGACAGCAGGTGAGGAATGAGGGTTGCAGTCAGTTCACCTCATGTTACCTGTGCTGCTTCTTTCTCATAAGTGGAGGACATCTCACACTCCTCCCGTGTTCCACTATGAGGTTGCATTCATGGGGGACTATCCTACACAAACCACATTCTTCTCCCCCCAGGCTGCAGCTCTTCACAAATTGCTCCAGCATGTGTCCCTTCCACAAGGTGCAGTCCTTCAGGAATGGACTGCTTCCAGCATGCTTCCCCTACAGGGTCACAAGTCCTGCCAGCAAACCTAGCCTAGCACAGGCTCCTTGTTTTATGGGTCTGCAGCTCCTGCCACTCTCTGGCATGGGATACCCACAGGGCTAGTCTCCTCTGATCACACCCACCTGCACTAGCACGGGATTGGTTTTCCATGTGCCAGAGGTGGGTATCTGACTGACCTTGGAGGGGGAAGCCTGTCTTACCTCAGTCTTAATCATGGGCTGCAGAGAAATCTGTTCCCCAGTGCTTTGAGCACCTCCTCCTTAATTTCTGCAGAACTGCTTCTTTCATATATTGTCAGTTCCCTCTTCTCTGACTGCAATTACTTCTGTGCAATATTTTTTTCCTTCTCAAATATGTTATGCCACAGGGATTATCACCATCACTGACGGGCCCAGCCACGGCCAATGCAGGGTCTGCTTTCGAGCTTGAGGGCTCTGGCTTTGTTGGGAATCTCTGGCAGCTTCTCAAAGAAACCACCCCTGTAACTTCCCCCACTATCAACACTTGACTTGTAAACCAAATACACTACCTCAAAACCTAGCTGATTTTCCAGAACGATCTTCTTTGCATTACAATGAATAAAAAAACATAATACAAATAAACTAGTTTAGTCTTAGCGATCACTGATTGTCACTTCACAATATTGTCCCTGATAATTTTTCACACTTATTCTGAGGTCAGGGGAATGCCCACAGCTTAGTTTTCATTGCTTTAGTCTCAGCTTCTCAATTCTGATTTGAATCAGTTGATCTGTAGTGATCTGATTGATGTTGACCCTGGCTGGATGCCAGGCACTCCCCAAAGCCTCTCTATCACTCCCCTCTGCAGCTGTACAGGGGAGAGGGAATATAACAAAGGATTCATGCATTGAAATAAAGACCAGGAGAGATCACTCACCAAGTACTGTCACAGGCTAAACAGGCTGGAATTAAAGGTATTAACTGAATTTATTACCAACAAAATCAGAGGAGGATAATGAGAAATAACATAAACCTTCACAGAATATCTTCTCCCCTCCTGCCCCATTTCCCAGCCCTACCTCCTCCCCCAGCAGTGCAGGGAGACAGGGAATGGGGGTTATGGTCTGTTCATCACATATTTCTCCTGCTGCTCAGGGAGAGGAGCTGTTTATCCTGCTGCACCGTGGGGTCCCTCCTACAGGAGACAGTTCTCCATGAACTTCTCCAAAGTGAGTCCATCTCACGAGGAACAGCTCTCTGCAAACGGCTCCAATGTGATTCTGTCCCACTGGCAACAATTCTTCCAAAACTGCAGCAGGATGAGTCACTCTTCCACCAGGTATGGTCCTCCAAGGACAGGCTGTGCCAGCATGTGCTCCTCTCTCCGTCGGTCTTCCAAGGGTCATAGCCACCCCTGAGGCATCCACCTGCTCCAGCCTGGGTCTCTTTCATGGGCTGCAGGTGGATTTTTGCATCCCCATGGGCCTCCATGTGCTGCAGGGGCACAGTTGCTTCACCACGGGCTATCTGCACCGCAGGCTGTAGGAGAATCTCAGCTCTGGTGCCTGAAGCACCCCCTCCACCTCCTTTTTCATTGACCTCAGTGTCAGCAGAGGTATTCCCCTCAGATTTTCTCGTCCCATTCTTCTCTGCCCAAATTACAACTGTGCAATAACCTTTTTCTCCTTAAATATATTATCACAGAGGTGTCACCACTGTTTCTAATTGTCCCAGTCTTAATCAGCCCCACATCTGTTTTGGAGCCAGATGGGATTGGCTCTGCCAGACATGAAAGAAGCGCCCAACTGCTTTTTATAGAAGCCAACCCTGTAGCCCCACCTGCTACCAAAGCTTGTCCATGCAAACCCAGTAATTCTTCACATTTATTCTAAGGTCAAGGGACTGCTCATAGTTAGGTTTTCACTGCCTACACTCAGATTCCTGATTCTGATCTGAAATGGATCTGAAGGCAACTGTCTCTAGCAGTCTGGTGAGTGGAAGTCTTAGTGATATTTCTGTTTGAAAGAGTCGAATTTTCTTCCAGGTTTGGTGTGTTAAAGAGAATCTGCAACATCATGTGTTTGCAGGTTTCTGAGTTTATATGGGCCTCTAAAGGGGTGCCACAATAATCCTGAAGTTTTCAAGGTCCTTATGCTATTGCCTTCACCTTCTTTTGTGCCATAAGGAGAAAGTGTACTGGGAAGCATCTCACATACACACTTAGATATTACTTGATTTTTCTTTGCTCTCATGTCTAAGGGACAGTTCCAGAGATGAAAATGCTTACACTGGTAAATAGTTGGTGAGCAATAGTGTGTTTCTCAGCATTTATGAACACTTAACACCTTGCTTCCCAAGCAGGACCTTGAAATTTCACCCTTGAATTATCTTCATTAAATTCTTTCTTGCTGGAAGTGTTTTTCACTGAAAGTAGCTCCCAAAATAAGTGTCTCACCATCTAAATTTCTACCCTATGAGAAGCATATGCATTATTAAAAAAAAAAAAATTGAATTTAGCTAGTAATCTAACTAGTAACCTGAGAACAAGATAAGCTGAATCACAGAATCATAGAATATCATCAGTTGGTAGACACTCATTAGGATCATTGAAGTGGAGCTCCTGGCCTTGGAGAGGCCAGGAATCACACCATGTGTCTCTTTTCTACATTCCTCCTGAACTCAGTCAGGCTGCTGCTTCCTTCCCTGCAGAGTCTGTTTCAGTGCCCAATCACCCTCTGGTTGAAGAATTCTTTCCTGATATCCAACCTAAGCCTTCCCTGATTCAGTTCCAGGCCATTCCCTCAGATCCATCAATGGTGACCACAGAGGAGAGCTCAGTGCTCTGCCCCTCCTCTTTTCTTCACAAGGAAGCTGAGCACTGCAATGAGGTCTCCTCTCAGTCTCCTCCAAGCTTTACAGAAGAAGTGACTTGAGTCACTCCTCATATAGCTTCTCCTCAAGGCCCCATCAGCATCCTTGTTGGCCTCCTTTGGATGCTCTCTAATAGCTTTATATCTTTCTCATATTGTGGCACCCAAACCAGCCCCCAGCACTCCAGGTGAGGCTGCCCCAGCTCCGAGCAGAGCAGGACAATCCCCTCCCTCCCTTGCCCAGCTGGTGATGCTGTGCCTGATGCCCTCCAGGACAGGGTTGGCCCTCCTGGCTGCCAGGGCACCACTGGCTCATGCTCAGCTTGTTACTGACCAGGACACCCTGGTCCTTTTCTGAGGGTCTACTTTCCAGAAATTCCTTCCGAGGTGCAGAATCCAGCACTTGTGTTTGTTAAACTTATACCACAGGTACTGTGATGGGAAGTCCGCAGAATAAATTAAATCAAGCATTTTAGTTGGACTTCCTTCCTAGTTTTGCCTTCTATCAATTTCAATTGTCAGTAGGAACTATAAAAAAAGGTGACAGTTTTTCTTGTCTCCACAGTAACAGATTCTAAACTACTGTGTAAAAATAACATTTAGTAAATGTTTAATAGGGTTTAAAAATCACTCTGACTTCCTTTTTCTAGTTTATCAAAATGTCATTCAATAAAACCAAAGAGCAGAACTGTGGCATAAGTTGTTATACTCCCTAAATAATTGGTAGGAATGAGAGAATGATAAAAATGTATGGTGAAAGCTAACAGCTGGTGAATAAAAGAATCTGAAAGATGTTACTATATAATCTTAAACAATTCTTCATAATTAAAAAATTGTATTTAAAAATTTTTTTTTGCAGAAAAATCCCAAATGAAACTATAGTCTTTAAATTAATCAAATAAATTATATTCTGTGAATATCTTGTCTATCTGCATTCAAAATTACAAAACAAAGCTAGCCATCCTTACGTGGATGCAGTGAGACTTTAATGAATAGCAATGGGCATATTCCTATCCAGCTGTGGAACTGATCTGAAAAATGTATGTGACAATAATTTATTCTCATTTGATTTATGAGTCTAACTACCCAAGAAACCAGACAAGAACAGATATTTATAAATTTATGCTCCTTTACTTACAAACTTCACATTGCCTTGATAGGTTCAGGGGGGGGCAGCTTGCAGAGGTGTTTTTTCCTTTTCTTCAAGAAACTCAGGCAAAATCTTTTTTTTTTTTCTTTTAGCTCAAATAATGTTTTGTGTCTTAAATACATTAGCGCTGGTTAAGCAATTGCATGGTTTAAGCAATAATTTTTTCTTTTCTGTGGATTGTATCTCATTTCTTCCTTCACCTTTGCTTAATGGTTAGTTTCTATGTTTTGCAAATAAGACAACTCAAATGATAGCCTAAACAAAAAAGGTGTATAATTAATTACAGTATGAATCAACAGCAAATTCTACTTTAATACCCTCTCTATGTACAATAAAGGAGGATCGAAATATTTTTTCTGTGTGTCAACATTTTCTCTCCTTTTACTTCATTAAATCAAGATGATATAAGCCTCAGGAGACAGAAGTGCAAATTTTAAACCTGTATTGATTTAACCTTCCCTGTGTAAATATTTCATCGTTCTATAATGTGTAAACGCAATCATGCAAAGAACAAAGGATGGCACTTTTTTGTTAGTACATAGAATGACAGTATTTATTATGCCATTCAAACAATATTACATGAGGAAAACACATGAGGATATTTTGTTATTGTTATAAATGTCAAGGATGATTGATACAACACTATTTTTCAAGAGAAACATTCGTTAAGAAAAGCTATTCCAAACTGTGATTTCCTTGAAGGACTATAATACCATTTGCCAATTACACTTTCAAGACCTTTTTCTAGCTTCTCTTTCCCACAACAATTTGATGTAGATATTTTTGATGAAAGGTTACTTCTATCAGTGCTTCACAGTTTTCTGTTTTCTTCTGGACAATTTTCCATTTTGAAATTCTAACATCCTAATAATTTTCATAGCACATGGGTGGTGGAAGCTCCTGGCATGGATTATCTGGTTTGTAATGGTTGTTTTATGGTCTTCTGGCAACAACAACAAAAACAACAAAATCCTGGAAGCTGCATGTACTGAGGCCCTTTAGAAGCCCATAATGATTTGGATTGAATTGTTACTCTTTTCAAAGCCTATTTGTAAAAACATCATCCAGAGTAAAACAATGTTCTAAAAATTTCATTCTACTCTGAACATTCTCTTGAGTAGTGAATATTATATTTGTGAACACTGATATAAAAATTGTTCTTGTAATTAAGTACTTTTTTCCCCGAATCAGAAATGCTATGGCTTGCTGCGATAGGAATCTGGTGCCGACAACTTCAGTGCCACCAGTGGTGGAGTTTAAATAAAAAAACACCTAAGTATTCCTAGCAAGCAAAAGCATCTAGTAGAAAATTAGTATTTTACAATCTATTTCTAGGTTGGCTAAAAGTGTTTATTTTATGTGGAAATTTACAATATCGTTCATGTTTCCAATTTTGCAGATTTTAAAAGATCATGCATAAAATCCAGTTGGTGTGAACTGAACCTTAGCCCTTTTTCCTTCTCTTAGTACTTTTTCAGATCTGATACTCTTTGAAGAATCAGTATAGTATTTGTCAGCCATGAAGTTTCACTATGTCACAGTAGTACAAACATTACTAAGGACATTCCTTTTTGGAATGTAATGTTAGTCTTCTCCACTACCATCTCCAAGATGTCAGCCAGTCTTAATAAGCATACGATTTACTTTAATGACAAAAATCTTTACTGCATCAAGACAGCTCCTATTTTTAAAAATACATTTCATTTATAAGCTGTAGAGGTTTCACATTCACCAAACTTGTTCTGTTAAACCCAGTGTAGTGGTCTATCTTCCCACCATGGAATAGGATTAGAAGAAAGGCAAAACAGGCTTAACTTAAAGATAGAAACGGTTAGATTTATTAACACACATTAAAGGGCGAACAAAAAAATCCCATGAACCCTTTTTAAAAGCACTCCCCTCCGCCCTACTAACAGTTTACTTCTCCACGAAACTATGTAAAGAGACAGAAAAACAGAACTCTAAAGTCAGTACCACTGATAAAATAGTCTTTCATTCAGTCTTTGAGACAGACAAGTCCCTCCTGATTTTGTTCTGGTAACTTTCCACAAGAGACACAGTCTGTTTGTGGCTTCCAGCTCCCACAAAAGCAGCCCACCCAAGAATCTGCATTTATGAGCTTCCCAAACACATAGCCTTTCCCATGACTACATATGGGCCATGGACTTACACATGGGGTTTCACCTTTTAAAGAGGCACAGCTCCACAACAAAGGATTTCTCATNCCTCGGCCCGGCCGGCGGCGTGGGGCAGGCCGTAGGATGGGCTGGATGTCAGCAGCCGTGGCTCCCCTTTCTCTGCCGGCATCTGCCGGGCTCGGGGGCCTGGCTCGGCTCCAGCCAGGGCCAGCCCCGGCACGGCCGCCCCAGCCCGGCCCCGGGGGCGGTGGGGCCTGAGCCGGGCCCTGCTGCTGCCCCCCCTTGATGTTACCTCATGGCAAGCCCGCAGCAGAAAGAGAGAGCTTTCCCAAAATCCCACCTGTATTTAAGGCGTGTGTCCCAGAGGTGCGCACTTGTACCAAATTGGCCAACCTGTCTGTCAGTTTTAAAGCAGATCACTAATTGGTTTTTACCATTCATGCCAAACCAATACATAACCTCAAGCTTAACTGCAGTTTTCCTAGAAGTCAGGTTTCCAGGAATATGAGAGAGAAACAATCTGTTATTCATTTTAAAATGTACAATGTTTCTTTGCTGTCCTTTGTCTGTGTATTGCCACAAGGCACCAGTCTACAGACAATACTTAGAATTTATACTTTGAGAAGGGTCTTACATTTATGCTTTTAAGTTACCCTTGGTTCTACATATGTGTGTATATAAGGCAAGGTCTACCTGAAGTGTGACTTCAGCCTGTTTAGGTGACTAACTGGGTAACTTGCAGTCAGTCCTGAAGGGCAAGGGAGTCAGGAAAGCTGGACTTGCTTTGAGAGGAAATCTTAAAGATCCAAGAGCAGGCTGTCCCATATGCCATCAGTCAAGCCACCGGGGAAAAAGACCAGCTCTCTGTTTAAACAACAAGCCTAGGCTGGAACTAACTCAGGGTAAAAAAAGGGTATATCACCTCTGGAAGGAGAGGCAGGTAACTTGTGGGGACTACAAGGTGTTACAAGGTACAGAGAAAATTAGAAGGACGAAAGACAAACTGGAGCGACTGTGGTTAAGGACAATGAAAAAAGCTTCTATAAATTCATTGGCAACAATAGGACAGTTAAGGAGATTCTCCATCCATTGCTGGATGCAGCGGGTAGCATTTTGTTATGGCCTGAGGAAATGGTTGGGGTACTTAATGCCTTCTTTCCCTCAATATCTAATACCAGAACCAGCTGTCCTCAGGCTAACCACCTTCCAGAGCTGGAAGTTAGTGGTGGGGACCTGAATGAAGCCTTTATAATCCCTGAGGAAATGGTTAGTGACCTATGCCAATTAGACCTATGTCAATTAAAGACCCACAATTCCTAGGGCCCATGAGAGTAATGAGGCAACCATCAAAAGGGTTTACCCAGCCACTTTCAATCATTTAGCAGCTGTCCTGATTAACTGGAGGAGTTCCACTTGACTGGAAATTATCAAGTGTAACATCTGCCTCAAGAACGGTCCAAAAGATGCTCCAGGGAACTACAAGCCCATCAGGCTGACCTAGGTGCAAGGAAAGGTCATAGATCAGATCATCTGAGTGCCATCACACGGCATGTGCAGGACAACCAGGTGATCAAGCCCGGGCAGCAGGCATCTGTGAAAGGCAGGTATTGTTTGAACAGCCTGATCTCCTATGATTAGGGTGTGGATGTTGTCTGTCTAGACTTGACTTAAATGGTTTTGACACCTTTTCCCACAACACACTCCTGGAGAAATTGGATGGCCAAGGCTTGGAGGAGGGTACTTTTCACTGGGTTAAAAACTGGAGAAAGGGCCAGAGAGTGCTGGTACATGGAGTTACATCTTGTTGGTGGTCAGTCACTAGTGGGGTTCCCTATAGCTCTGTGTTGGGGCTAATCCTATTTCACATCTGTACTAGCGGACTAGGGGATTAAGTTTGTCCTCAGTAAATCCACAGACGGCACCAAGATGGACCGGAGTGTTGATCTGTTGGAGGACAAGAAGGTTCTGTAGAGGGATCTGCACAGCATAGATTGAGGACAGCTGCATAAGGGAAAGTGACAGCTCCTGTCCTTGGGTTATACCAACCCCAAGCAGCCCTACAAGTCAGGGGAAGTGGCTTGAGAGATGCTCAGCAGAAAGGGACCCAGGGGGTGCTGATCAACAACAGCTGCATATGAGCCAGCACACGGTCAGGTGGCCAAAAGGCCAATGACATCCTGGCCTGTATCAGCAATGGTGTGTCCAGCAGGAGCAGGGCAGTGATTGTCCCCCTGTACTGAGCACTGGTGAGGTCACACCTTGAATCCTGTGTTCACTTTTGGGCCTTTCACTACAAGAAAGATATTGAGGTGCCTGGAGTATGTCCAGAGAAGGACAATGGAGATGATGAAGGGTCTAGAGAACGTCCTAATAGGAGCAGCTGAGGGAACTGGGGAGAACACATTGCTCTCTACAATTACCTGAAAGGACATTGCAGTGAGGTGTGGGTCAGTCTGTTCTACTATGTCTCAAGCAAAGCATTAGAGGAAATAGCCTTAAGTAGCACCATGGAAAGTTCAATTTGGAAAAAAAACTTCACTGAAAGAGTGATTAGGCATTAGAATAAGTTGCCTAGAAAGGTGCTGGAGTCACATCCAGACATCTCTTCCAGAGGTCTTCCAATACCTGAAGGAAGAAAAATGGAGACAGGCAATTGACAAGAGCATGTGGTAACAGGATGAAAGGGAAAGACTTCAAAGTGAAAGAGAATAGGTTTAGTTTAGATATTAGAAGAAATTCTTTTGTGTGAGGTGGTGAGACATTGAAAGAGATTGCACAGAGAAATTGTGGGTGTCCCAGTCTTGATAGTGTTCAAGGCCAGGTTCGAAGAGCTCTGAGCAATCTGTTCCAGTAAGAGGTTTGCCTGTCCACAGCAGGGGGTTTGGAACTAGGTGATCTTCAAGGTCCTTTCCAACACAGGCCTCTCTCTGACTCTAGAATTCTAACTTCTACCAGATGAAGTTTAGAATGGATATTAGGAAAAATTCCTTCACTGAAAGGGTGGCCAAGCTTTGGATGAGGCTACCTAGAAAAGTGGTGGAATCAATTCCCGGGAAGTGTTCAAAACCCCTGTAGCTGTAGCACTTGGGGACACAGTTTAGTGGTGAACATGACAGTGCTAACAGCTGGACTCAATGACCTTACACATCTTTTCCAACCCCAACAATTCTATGATTCTGTCATCCTTTCTAGCTGCTGACTGGAATTAAGAAAGCCCTTCAGGCTGACTGTAGATCCAAAAGTCCTGATCATAATTTGCAATGCAAATATGCGCCTTTGAAAGACTGACCTACTACAAGTGTCAGCAAGGTGTACTCAGCACCTGCTTCCAGCAACTAGGATACATCAGGACACAAACTATTATCAATCTTCTGCCATATCAGATATTTCTTACCTTAATTCTCACTTGCAACAACCTACAAGTAAGCATCGGGGAAAAGTTGAAAAGTAAACCTTGACTATTTTTCCCAAGGTCAGCTCTAATAAAAGTACCTTGCCAGAGTTCAAATATATTGTTTGTAATAAATCTAGGTAAATAAATCTGCAGAGAATTCTGCCCCAATTCCGCCTAGTTTAAAAAAAAAAAAAGGCTGAGCTAATTATCTCATTGCATTTTCAATCTTTTAATAATGGAATCAAAAGGCTTTTGTTGTATTATTTTAGCATGCAATTGAAATGCAACATTTACAAATGGAAAATTTTTAGCATGAAAAATCAAAGCAAATATCTTGTTGAAAAGGATTTTTTTGAATATTTTTCTAATAGCAAGCATATAGTAAATGGTACTATTAGTAGAATATAACTGTGAAAACATGCAAATGGCATTCAGGCCTGTATCAGAAATAGTGCGGCCATGAGGACTAGGAAAGGGGTTGTCCCCCTGTACTCAGCACTGGAAAGGCTGCACCTTGGAACCAATGTTTAATTCTCGGCCCCTCACTACAAGGAAGACATTGAGGAGGTGGAGCATGTCCAGAGAAGGGCAATGGAGCTGGTGAGGGGTTTGGAGTACAAATCTTATGAAGAGAGAATGAAAGAGCTGGGATTGTTTAGCCCAGAGAAAAGGTGGCTAAGGCCGTACCACTCTATAAAACTGCCTGAAAGGATGCTGTAGTGAGGTGGGGGTCAATTCCTACTCTCAAGTAACACAATAGGATGAGAGGAAACAATCTCTAGATGCCCCAGGGGAGGTTTAGATGGGATATTAGAAACAATTTCTTCACTGAAAAGGTTTTCAAGCGCTGAACAAGCTGCTAGGGTAGGTGGTTGAGTCACCAGCCCTGGAGGCATTTAGAAGATGTGCAGACATGGTACTTAGGGACATGGCTTGGTGGTGGGCCTGAAAGTGCTGGGGTAATGGTTGGACTCAATGACCTTAGAAGTCTTTTCCAACCTCAATGAGTCTATCATTTAGACAGCAACTCTAAATAGTATGCTGAAATATTTCTATAGGAAGGTTCCCAACAGTGGTTTCCATNTGGGATTGTTTAGCCCAGAGAAAAGGTGGCTAAGGCCGTACCACTCTATAAAACTGCCTGAAAGGATGCTGTAGTGAGGTGGGGGTCAATTCCTACTCTCAAGTAACACAATAGGATGAGAGGAAACAATCTCTAGATGCCCCAGGGGAGGTTTAGATGGGATATTAGAAACAATTTCTTCACTGAAAAGGTTTTCAAGCGCTGAACAAGCTGCTAGGGTAGGTGGTTGAGTCACCAGCCCTGGAGGCATTTAGAAGATGTGCAGACATGGTACTTAGGGACATGGCTTGGTGGTGGGCCTGAAAGTGCTGGGGTAATGGTTGGACTCAATGACCTTAGAAGTCTTTTCCAACCTCAATGAGTCTATCATTTAGACAGCAACTCTAAATAGTATGCTGAAATATTTCTATAGGAAGGTTCCCAACAGTGGTTTCCATAAAAAGAAGAAAAAAAAAACAAAAAAAAAACCAAACCAAAACAAAACAAAACCAAAAAAAAAAACCCACCTGCCTACCATCATTGCAAAGCCTCACCCATGTTACTTCAGGCACGAGAGTGAAAACCATTAGGTTGTCTCATACTCTGTAACCCTTCCAAGGGACACCAAGTTTTGCATAAACTATTGAAATGACTGGTAGGTCAAAACAAACTAAAACATTTAGTTATTTATTGCATACAAAGACTGATAAAACTGAAGAACACACTTAATAAAGGCAAGGGAGGATTGGATAGTGACTCTAAAACTGAAAAATATTTTGGGGTCAGCTTTTTTCCCTCTACTTAAATTCTCTGCTATCCTGGTCGAGTCACTTATTGTCACTGATTCATCTAGAATGCTAGGAAAAAGAAATGTTGTTTAGAGACACAATTTTGATGTTGTGCTAGTGTACAGGAAATAATTATGTAAATTTGTATTAAAATATACAATTAGAAGGTCTTCTAAATAAGCAGTAGACTAAATAGCAGAAATAGAAGTTCAAGGTGAGGAGACCTACAGCACAACTAAAGACAGCATTTCACCATATAGCTGACAATAAGTGCTTCTTATCACCATGCTTCCCCCCAGTAATTTGTTTCAAATTAATGCTGAAAATCCAGGTGAAGAAATGTTGAATTCTGACAGATATGATGCCCATACGTGGGCATCATATTGTATTGTAACCTAGATCTGTCGGAAGAATTGTTTTCAAACTATTTTTTTCTAGATATAGCATGTCTTTATAGTAATTTTGTAGATAAGCACAGCTAAATGTGTAAGGAACAGAAATATTTTTCTCATTTCTATGATTACAATATTTGGTTTTAATGAGAACTTCAGAGTTAATCTTTGTGTGCCTTCTTATCTGATCTTGCCTCGCTGAGCTTTTTGAACATAAATATCCTGAAGCAAAACACCAGTAATCTTAAAATGTGGGAGGCAGATAACATGCCAGTCAAACTCTTCACTTTGATGCGCACTATCAGAGACAATGAAAAGTGCCTGGTTTTCATCATGAAACTGAACCCTGCACCCAACGCTATGAATAAAATAAACTTCTAAAGAGGGATGATGAACATTTTCTTCTATCTTTGTTTATTAGTAGAACAAAGCAAAGTCAGCCTGAGGAAAGCGGGGGAGTTTTTTTGGAGGGAGATGCTGTAGGTAAACTGTCAGGACACAGATGTATTGCCACTTAAGTAACATTAAATTCAAATTTCTTTTCAAGAACTTGGAGCTGGATCATTGGGCAGCCTGGGAGTGGAATAAGGTACTTGATGCAAATGATTGCCTCAAGAATGAATCTGATGACAGAAGGAAGTCTTAAAACACATTCCAATCAAAGATTCAAAATGAAAGCAGTAGTTTTGTATCTGTATCAAATGAAGAGCTGCTGCCAGAGCAATGCTTTAGGGTAATGTGTCCCCAGTGACTGAGGTGCTGAATGAACAGACTGAACTAACTGGAGTTAGTTAATCTTTGTTGGTTTTCCATCTATCCAGACTTGTATATTCTTGTATGATTGATAGTCACAGAATTTTTGAACAGGGGAAAAAAGTAGTTTGTGTTCAAGTGCAAGTGAAAAACTCAGACTAATTGTGTTTTAGAAGTTCAGTAGTTAGAAAATATACAACCTTTAAGAGAAGCCTACAATATGAAATTATGTATCAGACTTTGATCCCTTATTCCTCACCATGCAAGAGCTCAGTATTCTTAAACCAGAACAGGAAGTTGCCATCTTCTCACCTGATTGTTATGATAGCACATGCTAGCATTCCTGTATGTCTACTGGGCATTCAATAACTTGACTTCATCTTACTCAGTGAAATAAGTTAACATGAACAGTGGAATAAATTAACATTAACAGACAAATTAAATATAAGGCAGAGAAATGGTACTAAATCTGTAGAGATTGAAAGGCTGAAAAGAAATATTTACTTTGGAATTCTAGCCTTCTGATGTACTAACAAGTAAATAATAGCAGTCTTCTCTTTCAACTTATGCTTTATGTTATCAAAAGAAAGGATAAACAGTCACATTTTCAAACAAACCTTATTTTGAGAAATGTGTCAATTTGCATTCAGGATTAGTAGTGCACAAAATCAACAGTGCATCTGCAAAAAAAAAAAAATCATACCACAATAAATGTCTCATTCTAAATTATCATAGAAGATTACTAAAACTTCAGAGCAAGGGAAAAAAAACCAGCCTATAAATCAAAATCTTAAATATTTCTGAGAAGGAATCCAATATTACTTTTAGCTGTCAACTGTGGTGCACTTCTTGCATCCACACATCAACAGAAGAGATTGAGGCAGAACCCACTTTCCAAATGATGAAGATCTTCAGAAGATGTTAGCATTTTATTTGGTGTAGATGAGCAGGTTTTTGGCAGAGTGGGAGGTTGCAGTCTCGATTGGAAGTCTCCAACGGTTGTCTTGTGCTGGACACAGAATCCGCTGGTTTCACAGCGGACTCACTGCACTACATAGCCAAGTAGATCAGTGAAGCAGATGGCACCTCAGTTGAAACATATTTTTAAAAGAAAAAAATACCAGTCATAGAAAAGCAGGTTGTCAAAGGGGTGAGAAAGTACAGAGAGAAGATTTAGGCCAGGAGAGGAGGATAAGATGCCATGGCAGACAAAAAAATCCTGCAGCCTGTCAAGAAACTATGCTGGACCAGATGAAAAGTGTGATGAAAGGGAGATAGCAGAGAAAAACTGTTGTACACTGACCATGGCAGACCCCTGCTACCACCCTTGCTTCCCTATTTAAAGGACCAAGTGGAATCTGCATCACAGGAAGGAGCATTGGTAGACAGGAGAGACACGTGGAGTGAAACTGAACCTGGTGCAGAGGAAAAGGGTTTTTCCAAAGTATTTTAATATTTGGGACTGATGGTTTGTTTGTGTGGTGGTTTTGCTTATTAGTAGTTTTGTTTGTTCTGGTTTTGCTCTGTTTCTTCTTAACAATATCCAAAAATAAATAATTAAATATATGTGTATTTATTGCTAATAACAACTTCCCCAACCCAAGTCATTTGTGACCTGTTAAGAAATCTATCTTTACTTAGAACTGTGAGGTTTCTCACTCCTGCCTGTTGAGGTCAAAGTGTGAGCAAACAGCTGGCTGCTAGTAGGACCAACCTGCTGCAGGTATGAATGGGAGCTGTAGGGATGAGCAGGTGTGGGTAAAGCCTTAGGACCTGTGTCATTACAGGTACTCAATGGAGTGAATACAGTTTAGGTGCTATATATACGCCAGGATGGTCAACAAGATGTTGGTTGCGTTGAAAAAAGCGTGGAACACCTTGCAGAACAGCCAGGTGCAGGAGAAAGTGCCACTTTATTATGTGATTTTCTTTAATGTGTGTACATTTGTGTGACCTAGTCCTGCACAGCTCCAGGAGACCACTGGAGTTTGTGAAGGAATATGAAGGAAATAGACTCGACAGGGAAGACACCATCTCATTTTCTGTTAGCAGTTTCCATGATTTAAAAGAATGTCTAATTCATGCTGGCATTAAGGCTAGGTTTTGTTATTTAATAATTAATAAACTATTCCTTGAAGGTTTCTTGGGTTTTTTTTTTTTGTTTGTCTGGGATTTTTTTTTTGTTTGGTCAGTTTTTTTAACTGTTTGTTTTGGGGGATTTTTTTTTGTTTGTTTTTGTTTGGTTGACTTTTGTTTTTTAGGTTACATTGATTTTTCAGGAGTAGATATACAAGTGATCTATGACCTTATTCACAGATTCTGGTCTTAGTTACATGAATGATGAAAAATGGCTTTGCACAGGGTTTTTCCCACATGATAGAGAAATTAGTTCATTGTCATGTCCACTTCTCTTGAACACTGGCAGCACATACATGTTTCTAAAACACATTGTATTTCCTTTTGTTTTTTGTTCTGACAATGAAGGTTTCTTTAATGGTTGATTTTCTCTAAACTTCACTAATTTCTAGTGGTCCCAGGTGGTTTATATCTTTCTGCTGGATCATACTGGATAGCATTGATGATGCTGCCGCGTCTCAGAGTACAACATGATGGACCAGTGCAGTTTCTCATAATATGACAGTTAGTAGATAGGGAGGGTAGGTGAAAGTCTGTGTATTTTAACCTCCCTAACCCTTCTCAATAGAAGGGAATGAGATGGATGCAACGTACTCCTGTTCATGACAACAATAACTTTTTCTCCTCCTGAACATGCTTGCAATAGTAATAGATGGTAATGTTGCTCTGACAAAGTGCCTGTGGCATTTTTCTGTCTCACAGCAGTAGTTCCAAGCTTCATGGATTTGGCTGGGTCTCATTATTATTGTTTGCGTCTTAATGAATACTGATAAAATATTCACTGGCTTTCAAAATTTTTAAGGTTTTTGAAATTATGCTCCTGTGTGGGTAACTAAAGGTATCCTGCCATAAAGGTCCATAAAAAAGCAGTCAACAGAAAGAGAGCATCAATAAAATTGTCTTTACAGTTACTTCCAAACTGCATTTTCTGCTGACCTGGGTTTTACTTCTTTAAATATTAATTGTTGATTTGCTAGTTTGAAAACACATCCTGAAGCCCCCTTACACACATAGATATACATTTTTTTTCTTATTATTTAACTCTCCTCTTCTCCATCTACTCCTTCACTGCCATTTTCCTGTCTTGAATCACAGCAGGCAGGGGTAATGGAACACATTTGTGAGCGACACTAGAGCTGTACATCAATGAAAACAGTGGTAGATTGTAAAGCTACTGGAAGCTGTGTTCATACATAGGGTGCCATCTTTTTTGCAAAAGATAGTGGGGAAAATATTGGACAAATGCTGTAAGACCTCAGGGGTCGAGGGCAAGAAATAGAACAGAGGTCCTTATACTGTTTTGGTTTTTGACTGAATGTTATTCAGTCAAATATTTTCCTCAGTCCCAGCTTATATAAAAACAACCACAAAACCTTCTCTAGACCTGTGTTTAAAAGGAGTGCACTGAAATCTTCTCCTCCCTACAAAGTTTCCTTTTTGAGACAAGTTGCCTTTCCAGCAAGTCAGTCTCATCTATAGGTTTCCTGTGCTTACCTTTCATACAGTCATAGATTCCCAGAATGCTTTGTCTTGCAAATGACCTCAAAAATCATTTATTTCCAATCCCCCTGCCACAGGCAAGACACCTTCCACTAGCCCAGTTTGCTCAGAGCTCCATCCAACCTGATCTTGAACATCTTCAAGAGCATCTACAACTTCCAGAGAAACCCATTCTAGTATCTATCCACCTTCACAGAATTTCTTCCTAATATCTAACCTAAGTCTACCCTGTTTCAATTTAAGATCATTGGCCCTTGTTCTGTCATGACATGTCCTTTTCAAAAGTCCTTCTCCAATTTTCCTGTAGGCCCCCCTTAGGTACTGGAAGGCTTTGATATGATCTCCTCTAAGCCTTCTCTCTCCCCGACTGCACAACCCCAGCACTATCATTCTGTCCTCAAAGGAGAACTGTTCCAGCCCTCTGGTCTTTTTGTGGCCTCCTCTGGACTCTCTTCAACAGGTCCATGTCCTTCCTGTGCTGGGGACCCCAGAGCTGGATGCAGCCCTGCAGGTGGGGTCTCTGAGTGGAGCAGAGGGGCAGAATCCCCCTCCCATCCTGTTGGCCTCACTGTGTTGGATGCAGCCCAGGGTACAGTTGGCATTCCGGGCTGGAAGTGCACTTTGATGGCTCATGTCAAGTTTTTAATCCACCAGAATATCCAAGTCCTTTCCCTCAGGGCTGTTCTCAATCCATTGTCCAGCCAGCCTACACTGATACCACAGCCTGCCCTGATCCAGATACAGCACCTGGCACTCGGATGTCATGTAGGGACACTGTCAAATGTTTTGCACAACTTCAGGTCTCTGACTGCAGTTGCTCTTCCCTCATCCATTACTGCAACCCCATCAGAGATGGTCACCAAATTTGTCAGAGAGGATTTGCCCTTAGTGAAGCCATCTTGGCTGTCATCCACCTTCTGATTTTCAAAGTGTCTTAGTTTCCAAGAAAATCCTCTCCGTGATCTTGCTGGGCACCAAGGTCAGAATGACCAGCCTGTAGTTCCACAGATTTTCCTTACTGACTGTTTTGAAAATGGACATTACAATTCCCCAGTTGCNCTTCCTAATATCTAACCTAAGTCTACCCTGTTTCAATTTAAGATCATTGGCCCTTGTTCTGTCATGACATGTCCTTTTCAAAAGTCCTTCTCCAATTTTCCTGTAGGCCCCCCTTAGGTACTGGAAGGCTTTGATATGATCTCCTCTAAGCCTTCTCTCTCCCCGACTGCACAACCCCAGCACTATCATTCTGTCCTCAAAGGAGAACTGTTCCAGCCCTCTGGTCTTTTTGTGGCCTCCTCTGGACTCTCTTCAACAGGTCCATGTCCTTCCTGTGCTGGGGACCCCAGAGCTGGATGCAGCCCTGCAGGTGGGGTCTCTGAGTGGAGCAGAGGGGCAGAATCCCCCTCCCATCCTGTTGGCCTCACTGTGTTGGATGCAGCCCAGGGTACAGTTGGCATTCCGGGCTGCAAGTGCACTTTGATGGCTCATGTCAAGTTTTTAATCCACCAGAATATCCAAGTCCTTTCCCTCAGGGCTGTTCTCAATCCATTGTCCAGCCAGCCTACACTGATACCACAGCCTGCCCTGATCCAGATACAGCACCTGGCACTCGGATGTCATGTAGGGACACTGTCAAATGTTTTGCACAACTTCAGGTCTCTGACTGCAGTTGCTCTTCCCTCATCCATTACTGCAACCCCATCAGAGATGGTCACCAAATTTGTCAGAGAGGATTTGCCCTTAGTGAAGCCATCTTGGCTGTCATCCACCTTCTGATTTNCTTTTTAAAGTAGGAATTTCATTGAATTGCCACAACTTAAGTATGATGGATAGTGGCTTACTCACTTCCTCAGCCAGTTCCTTCAGGACCTAAGGATGTGTCTTATCAGGTCCCATGGACTTAGGCACTTTCATGTTCCCTAGATGGTCTTGAACATGATTTTCTCCTATAGAAGGCAGTTTTACTTTTTGCTACTTGTTACTTGCTATCTGCAACTTGGGCAGCAAGGCAAAAAAATACTTGAGTTCCTCAGCCTTCTCCACACCCTGGGTGAATGTTCACAAAAATTAGAGATCTAGAAAAATAATGAAAAAAGTTAGAATTCATCAGTTGAAAGAATGGTAACTATTTCAATCTGCAAAATCCTAATTACTATGTTTTACCTAGATTCTAGTGATTTTTATTGCAAGAGGAGGGCAAAGAAAATCTTTTTAAACTTGTTACCTAAAATGTCATAATAGCAGGCTGTGCAAAAGACAACTCTCCATCTTAGTGGTCCCCAAGACGTATTAGTCATTGGATTTAAATTTACTGAATTTACTGAAGTTTAAAATTGAGACAGGTTTATACTTTCTCAGTCCAGGGATGATCAAAAATATCCTAAGTTTTTTCTGAGATAAAAAGAGATGTCTCTCCTAAGTTCAGATGCTTCCTTTTAAATCAAAGTAGTTCCTTCACTCCTACAGGATCCGGACTCCTTTCTCTGATTTTTATTGTGTCTATACTTAGGAACGAAGCAGATTTCTGTAATTAGCAAAGTTCTCCCATACGGTTCTTTTGCACTTTGTGTGAATGTGTTTTGTAAGCAGTAATAGTGGGGAGCTGAAATGGGATCTTTATGATTCGAAGGCAACAGTTGTGCTTAGTGAGGGAAAAAAGTTTATCTGAAGCCAATGGGATCTAAGAAACATCTCTGGAACTGAATCTGCCCTTTCCTCCATTTAGGCCCTTGAGCGCAGTTGCAGCCCCGTGGATATTATAGAAAAGGATATTAAAGAACTTCCCTAAGTGACACCGCAGCTTGTCACGTGTAACAATATGCCTCTAAAATGACCATGTCTTTCTGAAAATGCAGATGTAGTTTCTGACTCTGAAAAATATTCCCCTATCAAGCTGCTTTTGAGTGCATTTTGTTTGTGATTAAAAGCAAGCCTTGAGGCTGTAGCTTCGCTTTTGTGAAGGGGGAGGGACAGTTGCAGTTATCTTAAGTATTCTTGTACCACTTTGTAAGGGGAATTACCCATGCCAAATTCTCCTGTAGAAGAGACTAGAACTATTTAAAAAGGCTGCATACACATCCAAAGTAATAAAATGCAGATTTTTCTAAAACTGGTGTCATTACTGCGTAGGATGGTCGACAGGTAGTACTTGCTGCTTTTATTCTTACTGTGCGGGCGGTGGTTTTCTGGTACACTCATTTGTATGCATTTCATGATTTTGGCTTTTTTTCTGGACATGAGAATTTCTTTCCCAAACCAGCAAGAAACCTTTTGAGCAGAGTGGTAATTTTGGCTCTTTGTCTCTACAGGAATTATATGAACAGCAAAAAAGAGAGAGTTCCTCACTAGAAGCTGGTTACTTCCTTCTCAGCTATCAGATATGTGGCATATTTTAAAAGACAGAAATTATAGCATCTTTATGGAATAAAGATTACAAACTAGTCATTTTGTCATAACTCTTTATGATGAGTTTCTGTAGTAGTTAGGACTAAACTGTGTGTGCACAATATAGATTTATTTCTGCAGTCCTTCCTTTGGGAATCATGCAATTATGTGAGGATCCAGCCTGTGCAGCCACAAAGACAAACTTGAAAATACATGAGGAGGGCTACTGGTGTAGTGGAATGTTCCAAACCCACAGGGAATGTTTGACAACACAGCTAAGAACACCCAGCAGACAGTGGAGCACTTCCAATGGAAATTGTATTTCTAAACATGTTATTTTTTGGAATCACAAACAATATTAGAGCAGAAGATTTTTTTTATGTTGAAAGTGGCAAAATCTGCAGTAAACTCTACTCATCAAAAAAACCCCTGTAAATAAGTGCAGATCAGACAGCTGTCCAGGCACATTGCTGACCATGACAGAGAAATGACTGCAGCAGGAGTGTCTCTGCCCCTCTGAAAGCAGCATCTACTCTGTGCCACTACACTTGGAGAAAGGCCCTTGCTTGGGCTCAGGAGTCCAATTTTTTTCTCTGGTGTGGTGGCTGAGTTGCACCACCCTTCTCCTGGAAATATGGCAGATAGTTCTTGTAGTAGCATCACTGCATTAGTGAGTGTACAAGGAGCAGGCAGGAGGGGAGAATTCCTTTCTGAATTCCTTTTAAAAAGGAAGATTTTAGGACTTTTTCTATCTGTTATTGTCATATTGAACAAGGAAAAAAAAAGGTGGGGAGAAGAAAAAAGTATTCTAGAATTCTGTTGCTCATACAATAAGAGTGGATAACTAAATAAATAGAAGAGACCTGATCTGTCGTCCATTATATCTCAACATGTATCTCAATACCTGGATACAATTAAAAGATCATCCTTCAGGCAGACACAGATTTCTACAGGACTCTGGCTGAATTTATTCATTCATTAGGGAGGAAATAGTACCCATTAGGGGGAAATAGACCAAGACATAAGTGATCTTTACAAAAAGAATTTCAAAAAATTGTGATAGGTGGTTGTTGGCTGTTTTTTTGTTTGGTTTTATCATTATTGTTATTGTTATTATTATTTTCTAAAGAAATTGTTGGGTATCATTTGTAGAAAAATATTACTTAAGCTCTAAGTATTATTTACACAGGAAGTCTTTAGATTCCTGATTCTTGTAAAAGTAGTAGTGTGAGTTTCCATTTGCTGTAAAATTATTGACTGAAAAAGTCAATTATATTATAAATATGGACAATATGTCTTTTGAAGACATTTCTATTTGTATGCAGTATTTATTGAGTTTAGGATAGATATATTCTTGAATTCCAAATCAAAAATCAGAATTCTAGAATTCTCAATTAAAAATATTTCCCAGTACATAAAAAAAAAAAGAGGAAAAAAAAAACTTAACATCGGTATAACTTTCTTAAATGCAATCTATCTACAAACAGCCTTGGAGCACATACCATAAAGGGCATGTGCTGTATAGTACTTTAAGCAAGAATTATTAAAAGTGTTAATAGTTCATTTAGAGGGGGAAGATAAGAAGTTTCTTGATATCTGATGATCTGTGAAAAGAACAAGAGAACATTTTATATGGA
>WBMY01006397.1:163827-175113 GCA_013397315.1 Donacobius atricapilla | reverse complement strand
CAAAACCGGGACACTTGGGTAGCCTTGGGAGAAGATGACTAAGTGTATCTGTATATAAATGTATTACTATACATATGTAAACAATAAATGTAAATGGAAATGCATACAATACACATAAATATGCTCCCACTTAAATGTATGCATAAATATAGATATGTATCTGCAGTATTTAAAATATTTATACCTACCTTAGAGATGTCTAATGAAGCATAAGATCATTATGAAATTTTTTTTAAGTGATATATAGTGCACCACCTTGTATTAATACTTAAAGGCTCTGTCATGATGTGTATTGTCAAAAGTGTTAAAAATTATTCCTTACTTACCAAAAATGTTTGATATAGATACTTCATTATTAGTGAACATTATGAATGTTCATTTGAAAATGAATAAATTCATTGTACTCTGGTTAAGGTATGCCTTGCATTGCTGTTTTTTAAATAACGATTTCCATACCATCCAAATACAGTTCACACAGCTAACAATTTTTTTTTTAAATCTAAGTGCAAGTCTGCATATTGGTTTTCTACACATATGCAAGTCTGAGTCACAGAGGGAAATGTCATATGCAGATATACAAGTAAACACAGAGCACTGCTGTTTCAACTTAGATATTTATTTGGTAACTTAAGACTCAAAATAAAAAAGTTTAGGAAGAAATTTAAAGCCAAATTAAAAGGATATATATTCAAATGGTAATTTTATTAAGGGTAAGCACTTCAGTTTTGAAGCCTCTTTGCTAAAAACTTTTCAGATTTTTAGCAGCATTCTTAATATTCACTAAGGTCCCATATTATCTGAGCCACTACACCAGCACTTTTTAAAAGGCTGTTCAGGGAATTTTGAGGATGGAAGGCAGATTTATCCTTCAGACAATGCAGCAAGAGAATCTGCTATGGTCTTCTAAATAGCACTGGCAGGAGAGGTGGAAACAAAATAGCTGTTTAACTACTTTTGCTTGAATTGAGCTAACAAATGTGATGATACTGTTTGGAGCTTAAAACCTTCATCGTTACTGCCATGTAGCAGTTCAATTTAAGGGCAAAGGCACTTCTTATACAATAGTTATAGTTTTTAGCTTTAATTTGCTTGCATTACATGGTTGTTGCAGATGTTAGTCAGTTCTGGGCTCTTTGTTCCAAATACCATATGAATACACAATCAGAGGCTAAAAAGACTTATCATCTCAACAGTCAGAACAGAAAAAAATGTGATGCAGTTTGTTTTACCACAGGGAATTAAGATGGCAAAATCTGTTGTGATTGAACAGAGAAGAAATGTTCACACTGGAAGATTCAAAGAGGACAAGGTAAGGCCACAACCAGTGGAAAACATCAAAGGAAGATGAGTGACCGTCCAGTTCTACTCAGAATGTGAACCAGCATTCACCACTGAGGATAAACAAAGTGCATGGCTGACTGTGAGGATATCACCAAACTTTGAGTTGTCTAGACATAACTGGAAAAATTTGCAGCTTCTATCTAAGAGTTAATTTCTGTTTGGAAGACAGTTCTGATCCTGAGTCTCCAAAGCCTGCAAGAAGGTTTGCTCATGGCAGGTGCCATGCAGGTTCGTCTGCTGGGCATGCTGCACTTGTCTGTTTGCTCTTTTTTCTCATCAAGATAAGTTCTATACATATTTGGGAAATATTACAGTATTTTTTTTTTTTTCCATTTCTAATAGGAAATTATCTATATCTTTTTAAATATCCTAAGACAGAGAAAGAACACATTTATCTGAACATTTGAAAGTGGGGAGAGTGGTGGTCTGAGAAATAAATCTTCATGAACTGAAAATAATGAAATTATTGATGTTGATCTGCAGTAGGTAATGTCCACTACTGTCTACAAAATTCTAAGACAAGGTTCATCTGCAGCAGGGAAAACTAACTTTCAAAACAATGATACTGCATTTCTGAATGATCTTGACAAACTTTCTTAATTTTACTTTTCAGAGGTAGAGGTAATTTAATATTTTAATGCCTTAAATAGATAAAAATATTTAGATAAGCATAATTTCAACTATAACTCTTATTTCAATAAGTTTGTAAAATATTTTGAAATTTCACTTAAGTAAAAAAGTTTTATAAGCATTGCTAATATTATTTATTTTAATTTTATTGTACAGAACATAAATAATTGTTGTTATATATTTTCTAAGCAAATTACAAATGTCTACTACTGCTATTATTACCTTAAATTATGGTGCAAGGATTTCTAAACTTGCACATCAGCTTCTCTCATATTCCTGAGAAAAAGTAGCCCATGGAGATATAAACAAAATGCAGGTTTCGACACGTGCTAATCTACTGCATGAGGCAACAAAAACCCCCAAGAACAGCATAATTAGATGTGCTATGTCTTTAAGAGTAAATGGCTATAAAGATTAAAATGATAACTGTGAAATACCTGGGGAGATTGGTCTTCATTGCAAAGAGGTAATTTTAAACTTTAAAAAATACATTTGTCTTTAATCTATCTGTATGCATTAACAGGAAATATTAGATCTCTGTTCTATAATAAAAGACAGGTTGCTAATATCCCTGGAGATCCAGGTAGTCAAAATATTTCAAAGACTATGGATAAAGTTTGTGTTACCTTTTCAGCCTGTTAACATAATCTATTATTTCCCAGAAATTGGATCTAAGTTACCCATGAAAAAGGTGGTAGGAAAAAACTATGCATCAGGGCCCACTGAGGTGATTCAGGAGTTTATTGTCCTACTTCATTCAGGAAAGAAGTTTACATATTTTACATGTGAATGTATCATGCACCTTTACAAACATATCTTTCTTAGGTAAAAGAGATTTGATGAAATGACTAAGAAAATAGTTGTGCTAGTGGCTGTTTCTATAAACTAAATTTTATTTTGTACCCACGATCTTCAGTAAATAGAGAAACAAATTAATAAATAATGTAGTAGAAACAGGAAGCTTTTAAGCACATTTAAAAATGTCTATTGGTTCTGAACATATTTTATAAATATTTCAAAAAAAGTTTATCCAGCATAATGTTAGAATGTTGCTGAACTCAATTTCCATTTCATGTCCAGGTTATGTTACTGCCAGTTTTATGATCTAAAGCTGCCCGTACACCTAAAATCCTGCTATCTATCTCTTAATATTGCTAGCTGTCACATTAATTTTGGACAGGTTGTGTTTGTTTTCATATTAATTATGTAACAGAGAAGAAATAGCTGAAAAATACTACTTTGACAATTTTGTTTTCTACTTTTGGTGCATGAAGCATGAGGACAATGATATGGTAACGTATATGGACTTTGACTTTTTTTTTCACATTTTGCAACTGGCAAGTGATTCCAGAACTTTGTATTTTCTCCCTACTGCCTTGCTGCTTGCTATTAAGCCTTTAGCTAGAGTCTCCCTACAATTTGGCCATAACAGTGTTGACCTCCATAATGTATTTGAAGAAAGCCCAAAAGCATATAAAAAGAACTGTGGTAAGAGAAACATTTTGTTTGTCAGTATTGCTTTGTACAAAATACAGTTTATCCATTGTATTTTATTCAGGGATTTACTGACAGAATATATTCATAGCTTCATAGCTTTTGGGGATACAGTGTCAGAACAAATATCTTTGCTTGAGGCAAGACTGCTTTTTGAACCCCTCGCTTCATTAGATTTGTGGGTTACAGGAAACTCTCAAAGATACAATTATTCATAATAAAGTCCCCAGTGGATTTATTGAAACCCATCATGTTGATAATTAAATTAATGAGACTGTCAGTTTATGAATTTTTTACTAATGCAAAGTTGACTGATGGAGAATTAAGGTTTGCTAGACACAGATACATCCATAATTCTACTGCATGGTGAGTGATTCTGATAGTCGTATCACCTGGCTTGTCAGTGACTCCTTGTTCACCTGATACAGGTACATCACCTCGTCCTACCCACCAAAAGCTGAATCATCTTTCAGGTCACACATATTTAAGTATATAGTTTTTTTCACAAACATGTAAATGCAGAAATATCATTATATAAATATTTAAGTGAACTTGGAAATGCATCTTTTCTCATATATAAGTGATGACAAAGCATAGCAGGGGGAAGTATAGCATTTGCTAACACTTTGTTAAGATTTATTATTTTATAAAGCCCATGATAACTGGATTTCAAAGACAGAATTAATTCTTTAGCCTCAAACATTGTCTCTAATTTTAGCTTTTAGCTGTGTGACAGCCTTGTTTTTTAACTTGTCTATAGTTTAATCTCACTACTTTTTTTTTAATCTGAGAACCACTAAATGCATTTGTGGGAGACATGCAATTGTGGATACAAGTGTTATATGCATATAAAATATGCAATGTAGGGTATGTTATTTTTACCACACTCCTGTGATAAATTCATTTAAATTATGTGAAAAGCAAAGTAATGCTTATGTCAGAACCCTTATAATAAAGCTTGTAATTTTTAAGAAAGAAAACACTACTAGAATTGAAGTATGTTATAGCTAAGATAAAAAAATCACACTTCCGTTGGACTTGCTTTAGACATGAATCTTAAAACTTGTGCAGGTGTAGAACACAACTTCTGTTTTGTGCAACCTCACTAATGGATTCTTGGGCATTCTTTCTTATGTAACCGCAATTAAAATAAAAAATATTAAAATTTCTGTATATACTTATTCTGTAATCATTATCATTACACTTTAAAGGTTTTCATTAGTTTAAATGGGGAAACATTTTACATAGAAACATGGTAAGAATTTCTAGAGTACTTATGTGCATGTGTGTTTTCTGTATTTACATATCTAATAGCCTGAAAAGGAAATTGTATTTCTTTTGAAATGCACACCAGCTGAATACATGAAAGTAAACATATAGAAGGAAATCAGAAAGCCAGTAAACAGTCTAGTCAGTTAAACCTGGTACCTTTATCTCAGATCGTGATGGATAGGTAACTGATTTTCAATATCATCCACATAATTGAGCACCTTGAGTGGCCAGAGAAGGGCAACAAGGTTGATGGTGGGTCTGGAGCACAGGTCCTGTGAGGAGCAGCTGAGGGAGCTGGGGGTGTTTAGCCTGGGGAAAAGGAGGCTCAAGGGAGACGTCATTGCTCTCCACAACTGTCGGAAAGGAGGGGGCAGCCAGGTGGGGGTCAGTCTCTTCTCTCAGGGAACCAGTGACAGGACAAGAGGACACAGGCTTAAAGAGTGCTAGGAGAAGCTTAGCGTGGACGTTAGGAAAAAGTTCTTTACTGAAAGAGTGACTGGGTACTGGAATGAGCTGCCCAGGGAGGTGGTGGAGTCACTGTCCCTGGAGGTCTTAAAAAAGAGACTGGATGTAGCACTTGGTGCCATGATTAACTTGATAAAATGGTGTTCAGTCATAGGTTGGACTTGATGATCTCAAAGATGTTTTCCAACCTAGTTAATTCTGTGATTTGGTGACTCCGTTATTCTCAGTCACTATTTTACCACCTACTTGGATCAAAAATGTTAGGGTTAGGATCTTCTGTCACACCTTTTCTTAAAGATAAGTGTTAGACTATCAGAACAAACTATTTTTTAAAAAATGCAAAGCATATGCATTTATGCTTTGTATTTAATTTTACTATTAATATTGTATTAAAATTACAGTAATTTGACAGGAAGTCACTTAATCTTTCTGGGAATATATTCTATAATATCACACGTGTGTGCATCTGTGAGTGTAACTAGGACTAATAATTCACTAGTACAAATCAGGTACCTGGATGGTATAAACATTTAGGAAGAAACTAAATTTAAATTTGCCATATTTACAAATTTGAGATTAAACTGTTATAAAATTCTTTGGTTTCTGCTTTACCTGTTCTTTAGAATATATATATTCAGTGGTATCTTCTATGATCATACAATGAAACAGAATTTATATAAACTTTTCTAATTTATAAATGGGCATTTGAAGGTCCTGGAAGGCTAAATTGATTTAAATTATTCTCTCTTTGATATTGAGGGTCAATATCTGTTTTCTGCCATATTTGTAGATCATCCTTCATAAAATAAAATGACTCTGACAGTGTTGGTGCTACATCTGTAAAACTTTAAAAAGTACATATTTTTTTCAAGGTATGCTTGAAGTTTGCATGATTACAAGCAAATCTGGTGTGGACATAAGGTATTTGGTACACAGAAAATTTTCACCTTAAAGGGTCACCTTCATGGCCTTTTGGAAGAACAAGTATAAGTGAAGCAGAATTTGGTTAAAAGGCTTCATGAAGCACTAAGATCATTATGGCAACTGAGATGATGTTCTCAGAACTATGTTGTAACAGAAAAAAAGGTATCAGATATTTGATGAGAAGTATTTCTCTTCCCTATATTACCTTTCTTAGTAACTGGCCTCTGGTGAAACAAAGACCTTAGAATAAATTTTTTATAGCTCTCTACTCAGTTCATATTTCCAAGTAAGACTCTTTTCTTTCTGGAAAGGAAGATTGAACACAATGATCTGAAAGCCAGAATATTATACTTTGAATGTGAAAATAGGATTGAAATGGGATGGAGGTGCTGTTATTACTCTTTAATTTGGTAAAGCCCTAACAAATATTAAAGATATGTCTGTTACTGCAGCAACTCCAACGAGTAAGGAGAGAGGATTTTATAAGATGGAGTTTGAACATTCTGGACTGATTGGACTCTGCACTTCAGTGCAGAAGTTGTGACAGAGAAATTATATTTAACTTTTTCTTATGTTCAAAGAAGTAAATAATAAAAGCACTCACTCCCATTGTAAGTCATCGAGCTATTGGTTTGCCTGATGCTCGTTTCCCTTGCTCCAAGGGAAAAGTTCTCATTACTACTTTTTACATTCTAAGACACGTCTATATTTGTATGTATATATACATCTACACAAACATAAATATATGACTGGTCCTGTCTGAACCTTTGCCAAAAGAACTGTAAGATTAAAAACTGACCGTAGAGCACTGACAGCAGTGCTCTGTAATATTTCTCAGCCCATCCTCAGGTAACAAAAGGTAGATGTTTCTCCTTAGTGTGAAACTAGACCAAATGATGTTCATTTATTTATAAAAATTTATTCTTCCTAATGTTCCCTTCCAATTATTCACTAGAAAGAAATTTTCAGTGGAGTAATAGCTATTGAAAAAAAAAGATTAAATACCCTAATTAGGTAAGTTTTTGTTGACAAGACATATTTACAACTCTAAAGTTATTTTTTTCAAGTTATATTCATAAGGGGATTCAGGAGTCGCTTAGAAGACCAAAACCAAGGAAACCATAGCATTGATCCATTATTCCACTTAGTCCAGTGATCATCTGAGCTGTGAACAAGATATTTTTGATTTGTTACTCTGAATGAGCAGCTCAGCTATTGGATTAAACATAGCTTTTCAATTAGTTGCTGTAAAAAGTCTGACCAAGGAGAATAAAAGTAGGAATAACCTGACAGAAATAGAGCAAGGAATGACATTTTCTAAGGTGTCACAGTGCAGCCAGGGCAATGATGGGGAAACCTTCAATTCCTGGAGTGGGAAGCACCTTCATACTACAGCAGGCATACTTCAGCTTTTGCTTTGCTGTATCTAGTTTGAGCTCTGAGAAATGCAGGTATATTTGCATTGGCAGCTTAGCGTGCCCCGGTGCTACAGCCTGTGTGCATTCTCAGTCACCACAACATCAATGTAAAGTAGCAGTGTTTAGCTGCATTAGCTGCTTTAGCTGCTGGAAGCTTAAATGGCAGAATATATACCTTAAATCGACAGAGGAGACCTGGTGATCAAAATTTCATTTCTGTTCCTTATTCTTTCCTGAACTGCTCTGTCGTCTTGCTGAAAGATCACTACTCTACCACAGTTAAAAGGCGCAAAAAAATTTTCTTTATTTGTAAATAAACTTTCTACTACTTTCCTTTTTGAATCTTTTTGAAACCTCAAAGCTAAAAGAAGAGAAATTATGATAACTTTTGCCTTGCCATTTTTAATATTTTTTGATACCTAAATACCCTCATAAAATTGATCTGGCTTTGAAATTTGCTTATAAGGAGTACAAACATAACAAGGTAGCAAACATCTTTAATATCGTCACAAATTCTTTAAAAGTTGTAAATTTTTTAATTCCCAGTCATCCTTATCTGCATCTCAGATGAAAATCTAATGATGAGGAAATCATTAAGATAGTGTTCATGGTATATATAGTGTCCTTCTATTTTTGACTTAAACTGTACTTCAGAAGGGGATCACAATAGGAAATAATTTATACCTGAATCTATGAGTAGTCTATTCATTACAAAGACGACAAAGTGTAACGAGAAGAACATTTGTCTTACCGGTCTGTTTCTGTGGTTTTTTAATAACTCTTATATGGTTTTAGGGTTTGCAATGGTTTTGGGTTTTTTGGTTCTTTTTTTCAGGTTGGGATTGTTTGTTATTTTTTAATTTGTTTATTTGCTTATTAGCTTGAAGTTTCTGGTCATCGACACTATACACATGTGACTGTAAATGTCATAAAAAATGACCACAATTTGTTTTGGTCTTGATAGCCAGAGGTGTCTCTGAAGATTCATCCAGGCATCCTTCCCAACAGTTTGGGAAATTTCTGTAAATTTTTATAAGACTTAAGTTTATTGAATATGTTCAAAAATTCTCTACAATAACAGAATCCTAATTTGTAAATTTAGAACACATTGAAATACTGGAATTTAGATAAAGAGTTTTTGTGGCATATGAGGTGTTGTATTTTGACAAATATTCAGAAGTAGATACAATTCCAAAGCCCTTAAATATTAGTGATGAATAATTCCTTTCTTTTCCATTATATATTCTTTTATGTTTTACAGGAGAAGAAGTAGATAATCGGGTATACGCTGCGTGTTTTGCAAGGAGAATGTGAAATATTGGCAAAAACTTATTTTCATTATATTATTTTCTAATTGACTGAGGATCAGAAAGAAACTTCAAGTAGGACTCCTAGCACAGAATCATGGAATCATTAAATATCTCAAGTGAGGAGGGACCCATAAGGACCATTAATTCTGACTCCATGCTTCTTGCAGGGCTGCCTAAAACCAAACTGTATGACTGAGTCAGTTGTCTAGACACTCCTTGAATTTCATCAGGCTTGGTGCCTCAGCCACTTCCCTGGGAACCAGTTATGGTGACCAGCCCAGTAAAAGACACTTCTATGGATCTCCAGTCTGGACTTCCTCTCATGTAGCTTAATTCCATTTCCTCTTGTCCTGTTGCTGCTCACCAGAGAGAGTAGGTCAGAAGCTCCCCCTTGGCTATATCCCACGTGGAAAATGTAGACTGCCATAAGGTCATCCCTCAGCCTTCTCCAAGCTGAACCAGCCAAATCACCTCAGCCACTCTGAATTCTTGCCCTCAAGGCCTTGCACCTCCTTGGTCACCCTCCTCTGAATACACCCTAACAGTCTGCTGTCCTTCTTATATTGCAGTGCCTACAACCAGACACACGACGGGAGGTGGGGCTGCACCAGCACAGAGTAGTGTGGGACAGTCACCTCCATTGTCCAGCTGATGATGCTGTGCCTGATGCCCTCGGGACATGGTTGGCCCTCCCGGCTGCCAGGATGGACAATGCATTCATTTTCAACTTGCCATCAACCCAAGACACCAGAACTCTTTTCATGGGACTGGTCTCTAGTCTTCCATGCTCCAGTTTGTATGTAAAATAAAGACTTCTCCATCCCAGGCAGAGAACCCTTCTCTCTAATTTCATGCAGCTGTTGATTATCCAGTCCTTTAGTCTACTCAGCTCTCCCTGTGAGGCCCCTCCACCCTCATGAATGTCCACAGCTCCTCCCAGTTTAGTACCTTCAGCAAACTCAAGNTGGCTACTGTCAGAAATTTCAGTGGAAATTGTACAATAGCTGATTGTAAAATTCCAGTTCTTTTGCTGCCTTTTCTGATGTATTTCCAAAATGTGTGTTTTGCCACTTGGGACATCTTTTGCAAAGAAAAGAGTTGCAGTCCTCTTTATCCACAAGCACTCTTTGAGCACTTCCCTGTGTAACAAAATCCTGCTATTTCAGATTCTCAAGGTTTTCACTAAGTGGAAATTTTATGAACATATAAATATATTTGAAAATTTTATAACTCTAATGGAACAGTTTTAAATGCAACAGTGCATTTTTGTGTTCACTTCAATTTATCTTTTGCAACTGGAAGATGAGGGATTCCAAGGATGGCTTTTATACCATCTAAATGTGAAAGAATTTTGCCTGTCTAAGCTCCTCTGGAACAGCTTACACTTTCAGATGACTCATCCAAACTACTGAAGTCATCAGGATTTTATGTCCATGCATTCATATTTGAAAAGGGAAACATCAATACAATGATGTTTTATGATTTTTGTAGCACCCCCTAAAATTATCTGCTGCTGTTCTTTTATCGCTGTTATTGACAGTATATCTTCAACTTGACAAAATATTTTTTTTCTTTGCATTGTATTTTTCTTTGGATGCATTTTTAATGTTAAGATTTCTTTGAATCAAAAAGGTTCNATTTTCAACTTGCCATCAACCCAAGACACCAGAACTCTTTTCATGGGACTGGTCTCTAGTCTTCCATGCTCCAGTTTGTATGTAAAATAAAGACTTCTCCATCCCAGGCAGAGAACCCTTCTCTCTAATTTCATGCAGCTGTTGATTATCCAGTCCTTTAGTCTACTCAGCTCTCCCTGTGAGGCCCCTCCACCCTCATGAATGTCCACAGCTCCTCCCAGTTTAGTACCTTCAGCAAACTCAAGTAATGTACATTTGATTCCTGTGTCCAGATCCCTTATAAAAGCATGCTCCCCAAAGAAGCGGTCACAGCACCAGCCTGACTGGGTTAAAAGGCGATTGAACAACGCTCTTGGGCACACGGCATGACACGTTTGCTGTGCAGGGCCAGGAGTTGGATTTCAATGATCCTTGTGAGTCTCTTCCAACTTAGTTTATGCTGTGATTCTATGATTTAAGAGCATTGACCCTAAAACTGAGCCCTGGGGAACTGGCAAGAGCCTGATGCAACATTGTGTACGACTGTTTATAAAAGAATACTTTTTAAAAACAGAAAAACCCAACCAACCAAATTAAACCAACAACAGAAGAACACCACAACCTCTCTCCTCCCTCCCTCCCTCCCTCCCTCCTTCCCCAGTATCTGATGAGAATTTGACTTCTAAAATGATCTCTGGCAGTACAAGAAACCAATTCAGTGCGAATTGCTGAGATATTCCTGGCCTTGATTACTTTTCTTAGCGTTCTATTTTATTTTACTTTTTAATATATCTCTTTCTTTGTGTGTACATATGT
>WBMY01006397.1:117924-163307 GCA_013397315.1 Donacobius atricapilla | reverse complement strand
TCCTAAAACAAATCTGTAAAAAAAGATCAGAAAAAACAATAAAAATACATGGTTGTAGAAAATTTCTGATGAGGTGTTTGCTGTGAAGTAAATATATGAAATATTCCATATAGAATATAAATTATAAAATATACATTTTTGAAATGACATTAATAAAAACAAAGTTAGGGTATTTGTTACTTGATTGTTATTTAAAGTTACTTTCAAAACCTACACCTTGTGACCAGAAATACAGACTACTGTTTTTAAGTGTTTTAGAAAAGGACAGTAGAAATCTTTCCTCCATGTAATTTCATCAAAGCCAAGTTTCACAAGTCAAAACCATCATCTTTTAGTACAATAGCACAATGCTGTACTATTTACATATACTCCATTGATATTCATGCAGTAATCTATGTACAAAAGAGCAACTTTTTTTTAGAACGTATATTGTGGCATTGTACACTCTTTACTCCTATGTATTCTCTATATCCTGGAGAATCCAAGAGCAGCGGCCCTTTTTGCCATCCAATAAACATTTTATCTGATTGACAAATCAGAAAATGTTAAATCATAAGACAGCTATAAAGACGTTTTTAATCTCCAGTAACAGCAGGATACTAACAGAAGAGCTAAGAATACTAGGGGAAAAGAAGGACACAGAAAAAGAAGTGAAAAAGCCCCATTGATTTGTTGACAGAGGCCTAGCAGCTGTCACAGTAAACCATGATTCTCTCGCACTTAATCAATGCCACCCTCCAGACAAATCGCTCTGTGGCCCAGAAGAAAAGCAATCAAGAGGAACACCTTCATAAGCGTGAAGCTTGCTAGATGGAGTTCAATGAAGTGTGTCTTTAAGCTTAGGCACTCCAAATGTGATCTATGACCCCAGAGGTAATGACAGACTCTTAACCGTTTTGAAGAAGGCAACAAATATCTGTCCCTTTTACAAATAGATTACAGGGCCATATCTTCATCAATAATTTTTGGAAAATACCATGAGCATCTTTGGTGTGCAGCCTTTTCTACCTCTATGATAGGATCACTAGCAATTATGGTTTGTCTCTCCCAGTGAGCAACTACTTTAAATGTATTTTATTTTCATAGAATACAGCACAGGAAAAAAAATACTAATTTTAAGCCTTGCACAATGCTTACAGAGAATTTCTAAAGGACTAAAATACACTTTTCTTGGAGCTTAAAAGTGCAATGTATTGAAGACTTAAAAAAAAAAAACCTGTTACAGAATTATTTCCAAGGGTAAGTCTAAACACTTCTCTTGCCTGGCAGTAGAGATTGCTTGACAGTCTGCCAGTATCTTATATTTCATTTTCTTTTTATTATTTTTTTAAATTGACTAAACAGAGGCTAAAATAGACTCTAGAATTATGCTGTCAATTTCATTCACATGAGACAGTAACTCAGACAGAGGGCTTTATTTTACAGTTCACTGAAGGAAATGACTTCGTCAGCAGTCCTCATGGCATGCCACCAACGGAGTGTACTGTCATGTGCTCAATATTTGTACCAATTAGATCTTTTACAGTAATATTTTTATGATATTTGCATATTATGTTATAAATGTGCTAGGAGCTCTTTCCATATTAAATTAATACTGCATATTAGAAGCAATTTATCATTTTTTTATTGATAGCTTCAGAAAATAAATTGTGCAACACGTATTTCTGATACAAATGGTGGAATGAAGATAAGCTCTTTTTTATTAGTCTCACGCAGAATATTTCTGTTTATATGTACTCTAAAGACCCTCACTGCTTGACTATGGGCTTACACTATCCCAATTGCTCACATCAGCAGCCAGTAAACATGCTGCTATTGATGTGCACTTGGATCCCTTCAGAATGATACAACTGACCTTTTTATTTAATTTATAGTCTATTGGACAGCACATATTTTCTGCCTAAGGGTCTAGCTTATCTCTCATGTAGTCACTGGAAATTGACATTTCACTATTTTGCAGGTTAACCTAATGTTAATTAAAGCATGAGGGTGCACCCATCCTTACTATTTTCATGGATTTTGTGCTATTCGAAAATCAGGCTATTTCAAAATATGAATGCATATTTGAATTCAAAGGTCAGACTACTGAATATGAATGCAAATAAGAGGGTAGACATACAGCTAAGTTGTCATGGTTTAGGAACTGTACTCCCAAAATTAGTGGCCCCCTTACTGAGACTCCAAAACCACAGGCCAATCATGCTTGTCCTCACCCTTCTCTACCCCCTACAGGTGGCTGGAGAGGAGAACTGGAGACACCAAAGGCAAAGGCCACAGGCTGAGACAAGAACAACTTACTGGAAACGGCAAAGCGATAAGAAAACCAACAGTAGCAGCAACAGTATTACTAACAAAATGTGTAAGACAAAGAAATGGTTTATGCAGAAAAACCATGATAAAATATGACTGTCTCATCACACCACACTTTCTCCTACGTGAAAAATGAAGTGAGAGACCCTTTCTCCTGCCCTGGCAATGCTGTAAGATGGTATCAAATAAGAATCAGGTGCTTGGCCATACCCATCCATCTCCAGACCCCAGTCCCTCCCAGCTACTGTGAAAAATTAGCCCTGTTGTCTGAAACCAGGACATTATCCACTCTTTACATCACTCCCAGATCCTACAACTTCAAATCATATACATATATATACAAGCACAGGTACAATTTTCATAGTCCGTGACTGTTCCTCCAGGTTGTCTGTTGAGTTCATTTAGTCCAGGACTGTGGATTCTATCTGCCTTAGATGTCTTCCAGGACAGGAGAGCTGGTGAGCTGTCAGGTGGTCGCAGTTGGCATCACCAGCTTACAATTCGTGTGTCTGGAGCAATCCATGTTTGTTGTCCATGGTATTTCTGGCATACACTGTCAGCGTCATTCAGCAACCAGTATTATACAATTCAACATTATAGACCGTTCTCGCTCCCAAATCAAATCCCCTTGAGAGGCACATTGAGTCCCTGGTCTCTCTCCGTTACCCACCAAGTACATCCAACACCTTGAGCCAAAACAGTCCCAAAGATGGGCTTTGCTTGAGGCAGGACTATTTCTCATATGCAGTAAGGGACTTTATCCCCTTCTACAGGACAAGGAGGTTCTGATCAGACAGGGCCAGCTCAGTTAATACAGCCCAAGGAGTTAACTGCCCCAGCAGCCAGAAGCAGACAGTCACAAGAAGCACTGTTTCTATTCCTTCTTTCACTGCATCAATGCCAGTGAGTAGGTATGTGAAAATAGCATGCTCCATACAAACTCCACCATATGAACTGTGCTCATCTGGATCTACAGGAAACTACATGCTTGTTATTTGAATCCCTATAGATCTCCTCCATCATAGGTAATTCTCTCATGTACCTGACACCTTTGTCCATAATGTTCCATCTGCTTGGGCACACTATTAGTTCATCCTTGAAATAGCACCTTTCTCCCACTTTGACAGGAGTCACCTGCAGAGGATGAGACTTTCTGTACCCTTTGCCATCCCCTCGTCAATGCCTACAGCCTGTGAAAAGGGGCACGGTTGCTTGGCTTTACTACCATCTAGTTTCATACTGTGGGACATGATATCTCAGCATCAGAGCAGACGAGTCACTGCAAGCTCACCTGATTGGCGCCTGAAATCACAGTGTGATTGTCAATGAATTCTCAGATGCATCACCCAAGGCCAGGGCAGCAGAACCATACTGAATACACACCCTGAATGGCCCTTACTGCCCTTGATGTTATAATGTCATAAACTGTATCACATAGTACATCAACAAAGTAATCCTGATCCCTCTCTCGCTGAAAAAGAGTGCTGTGAGGAGCATATAGGACAACATATGTGTTAGATACCGCACCCACGTGAACAGTCAAGCAGCATTGTGACCAGGGGCTCCACACCTTAGACACAAGTGCTTGGAGATCAAGTTTGTTTTCCCTCCGATAGATAAGGACAGCTCTGGTGCTATTTCGAAACCTCATGCTCAACGTTTGACACCAGTTAGGATTCCTGTAATTTAGAAATGGTACTCTTCAATTTGGTGTCTCCCCCTCTGAGACTCACCCTCATCACTTGTTTCCCCTCTCCACTGTCTTCTGCTCATAGGTGGCTGGAGAGGAGAATTAGAGGCACACAAGGCAAAGATCATGGCTTGAGATAAGAATGATTTATGGGAAACAGCAATGAGATAAGAAAAACAAACAGTAACAGCAACAATATTATATATATAAAAAAAGGTATAAAACAAAGAAACTATTTACACAGAAGAGCCACAACAAAATACTGGCTGACCAACTGTCCCACCAAACTACATTTTCTCCTGCCCAGAAAATCAATGATTTCCTCGGAAGTGAGATAATCTGTCTCGCCTGTGACTTACCTGTGACTTCTCTGGCACTGATGTAAGATGGTACAGAATAACATTAGGTCTTGGCTATGCCCATGCAACTCCAGGCTGTGCTCCCCCATGGCTACTGCAGAAAATTAGCACTGTCCATGGCTGAAACCAGGACACATGTATATTGCAGTTCAAGACATCTATAAAATAGTTCTTGTAAATTTGTCATCTGGCTAATAATAATATTTAAGACATGCCATGTATACTATATATGCTATGTCTTAGATGCAGCAGGATAAGCCCATGATTCCATATCACTAGAAGGATAGTAAGGAATTACTTAAGTTGGAGATACAACTTTGTTAGCTCACAGTAATTTGTTGATGTCCACTGTCTGGAATCATATTTTCTGAGTAATAATCATATCTACCCTGAGAATTTTAAAGACCTATTTTTCATTGACACTCTCCATGTAGAAAAATAGAAAATGGCTCTGATATAAAAAAGCTAAATGCAGAATAGTATTTTGGAGAAGTATGACTGTGTGCATCATGTGAGTTGTCCTCAGCTGTCACCTCAGGATTCTGTACTGGTCACTTCCAGAATCACAAACCATTTCGTATGGCACTTTTATCTGAGCAGGGGGCAGATATTCTAGCCAAAACATTCAAACATGATGGAAAAGACAATTCCTTCTCTAAAGAGCAAACAGTTTTAGTATAATGGCAGACTATACAAAAGCATTAAGCTGAAACCTGTGTCACTAAGGGAGACTTTTAAACATTAATATCTATGTAGTAATGGGGAACAAAGAGACACTGATCCCCTTAGGCATCCGAAGGAGATAATTTTATTGTAGAAATTATACCCCCTTTTATACCTTTAATCTCAAGCAGACAAAACCGAAACTTAACAGAAGAGCCACAGGCTGGCTCAGCTGCAGTCTGCTGTCCACAAGTCATAACTGCCTCTCACCCCCAGCCAACTTCCACCCGCCCAGTCTGCAGCTGTGCCTTCCCACAGGGTCCTCTGGTGAGCATAAGCCATAACAACTTTAACAGTTGTAAACCCATGCCACATGTCTACTACATGTATCATAAGTTAGGGACATGCTTGGCCAAAGCTCTGTTGAAATTCTCTTTGAAAATGATCCAATACCAAATAATTGTCAGAGAAAATAGAGGGGTATGAGTGATGCTCACAGTGCAGTGTCAGTGCTGGCTAACTAGCGGGTCTGGAGTTATCCCTCAGAATGGTCTTCAAGTTGGGAACCCTTATTCAGGGCCGCAAAGATTTCCTGACACTATTGTAGTATGGGCAAATACTAGGCCAGGAAGCAATCGCAATGCACAATGTGCCAGAAGATTTACCTTTACAGTTTAAATGTCTTTTTCAGTCCTATTCATGACTGATTCAAATTCAGTACAATTGAAGCTGATGAAAGGTATTCAGCTGGTGTAAGGTTTGTTGCCAAGTTCAGCCAAACCTGTGAAGTTCAAAATTCTGGTGGGTCCAGATAAAGAAAAAAACCCCAAAAAATCAAAACCAAAAACCAAACCACACAAAACCAAAACCAACCAACCAAACAAAACCCAAAAAAACCCCCACAAACAAACAAACCAACAAAACAACAACAACAAGAAACCTCGACAGAAAACAAAACAACCAACTTGGGAAGATAAGGACAGAGAAAAAAATATTTCTGATTTTTCCTCATTCTGAATCAGAATCCCTTCTGGAATGTTTTGCTCAGCTGAGAATTTAAATGATACTGGGGGGAAATAAAGCTGCTTCCAGTAATAAAGTCTAAAATAATTTTGTGACTTCATTTCATGACATGAAGCTACACAGCACATCATAAATTTATTTCCCAAAGTCTAGGATTTATGTCTGCTTTACATCCACATCACATTATAATACGATACAGTTTGACACACCATAATTTGTTTTTAATAATACATTATTTCAGGAGCTGGAAAAATGTCAAGCTTTTGTGAGATTTATTTATTTATTTTCCATGCAAAATTAGTGACTGCTCTGATATTGCTGCAACTCCAAATTAATCCAGTTATTCTGTGATTTGATAGCACAGGGGGGAGAGTGTTTAGAATTTCCTGATTTTAAAAAAAGAAATTGCAAGAAAGACCATGCTATCCATCACTGCATGCTTTGTACTTACATTCTGTTTAGTGCAAATATTTCATCAGAACAGTACATGCCACACGGTTGACTGAATAAGACAAAAAAGGAAAGAATTAGGGGTTCTTTGAGTCCTTGCCTGCAAACATGCCTCAGAAAACAGAAATAGACACTTGCAAAACAAAGTATAATTGTATTCTCTTTAACCATTATTCTTGGTTTCCCACGTGTCTAATATTCTATCTAGTGTATGATTGTACTGTTCCCTTTTTCTAGCTGTACCTTTAATTTTTGAATGGTATACCACAACAGGAACATCTGTATTAAGGAGCTCAAAGTATAAATGGCTATCATTCCTTATCAAATTTGCTGGCTACCTGTTTTTGCCTAAAATTTATCATAGCTGTTTATACAAAAAATGTAAACTTGTTTTAGTATTTGTGGCTTTTTGCCTTTTCTTTCTCTTTATCCAGTCCTTGATTCAAACTCTTCCTTAATTTTTTCATTAGAGGCCTCATTTTGGTGTTTTTTTTTTTTAAATTAATGATGATTATTACCCTTGCCATTTCTTCAGTTGCTGCTACTAGCAACAGTATGAGTGTTTTGAAACATTGCAATTAATTGTTTTCTTTAAAGAAGAAAAACCTAGCTGTTCTTTTCTTTGAGGAAAAGAAAAAGAGAAGAGGTCTGAAAACCTATCTAGCTTCTTTATAATGATAATTTGAAGGAAAACAATCTTTGTTGGATAATGCTTTTTTTAATCAGAGCAAACTCATCATTGTTGCTTTTCTGGAGAACAAAAAAGAACTAAACTTTCACTATTTTACCTTTGTCTGAAACATTCTTTTGTTAGGTAAGGCATTTTAAAGCCTTTCTTCTAGTGTCTATTTCTCACAGCTTTACATTTCTTTAGGTTTAACATTTATGATGCTTGATACTTCATACGTCTGTGACATATGGTACACTTCAAGTAATACGGCTGTTATTGCCCAGGAAAACACAAGCAAAAGATTAGAGCATGGTATAGGTAATACTTGGATTATGTTCTTGCACAGTAATATTTTTGTTTCAAAGCTTAGCGAGGAATCAGGTCTGTACTCTTCTTAAGGACAGTGGGCTGTCACTGTTATCTCAGAATAAGGTGAACAGAAACTAAAAAAACATTGCTTACTTTTGGTAGCTTTAACTATTTCAGGGAAAAGTTGAAATATATGATGATGTGGCAAACTTTCATAAAGTGTATTTGCAATTTCTGGAGTAGATGCAAGGCAAAAGAACTGGAAAGTCCATGCCCGGTAGCTCAAACCTAATTCCCATACTCTCATACAATATATGTTTTGAATTCATGATTCCTAATCTGTAGTTTTACAGAGTGTTTTAGTAATATAGGCACCGAACTAGTAATGTAGCATTTCTGAAAATTTATCTTGGTTTTTGTAATTTGAATATAAAATTCCCTTGTTTCTCTTCTTCTTCACTTCTGTTAAATCTTATATTTACCTATATTTACACTAAAATTATAGGAAAAATAGGACCTAAATGCTATTTTCAATAATTATTTATGAACTGAATTCTAATAGAGAAATAATTGGATTTAATTGCTCAGATAATTTTAAGTTTAATGTTCAGGCTATTAAAGAAGAAAGAGTCCTATTGAAAATTTCACATTGTTTTCAGCACTAAAAGTTTACATGGTTCTACTCACCTTTAAAGCTAATGAATTCTAGTAGTAGTAAACTAAGTGTAGTTTACTACAGTTCTTTACTTAGGGTGCTTGGTAGCCAACAACTGGTATATATCTTGTGAACCATTAAAAATTTATGACAAGATACATTAAATATATTGCTCTTTAATACATTTGACACCTCTCTGTATCGTGCTTATATTTGTATGGATGAGCATCTATTTGTAGCAGTTTTACAGAAATGTTGTTAAATTTTCAGTCTAGACTATGCAGTCTTTGTGCAGTGTTTGGACATTAATGCAGGATTTTGTTTCATCATCAGAAGTGCTGGATTCTCTTATTTTAGCAATATTTCATGTAGAAAAAAAATAAGTAATGATTTGGTTGGTGTATCAAAAATGAAATGAGAGAGAAGTTGTGTGTGTGTTAATGCTGTGGACTTTGAAATAAAACCAGGAAATGCACTTCCATGAGGAAAGTTTGAGTCCATACTAACTTCACTCTCTTGTTTCATTTCATCATTAGAGTTTTTCTGCTTTTTTTTTTTTAAGTAGTTTTAAATTATTAAATGCCTAAATAAGTATAATATATTAATGCAAAATTATATCTTGATAAAAAGCATAGCATCCAATTATGGTGTTTATCAGTGTGTCATAAATTTTATTTTATGATCTGTGTCAGCAGAAGTGAATCTGGGTAAGCCCAAGACAACTGAATGAAGAATTTCACAACAGAATTTCCTTTGTTTCATGGGTTAACGCTCTCTCGCTAAAAGAGTAAGGTAATGTAGAGATTTTGCCAGTTCTTGCTTCAATGTTCTACTGGAATTGACAGAAGCAGAGATGCTGGTGTTTTGAAGGGGCACAGAGAGAGTTAAAGCAAGCAGGAGAAACATTTTGTTTCAGAGAGTGCAAAGCACCAAAACACTTCAAAATGCCATCTCATAGGGAAAAGATTTTTCTAGGCTCAGGGGATAACAGGAGTTCTCAGGAATTATAGCCAACCAGAACCTCTGGCTAAGACCCTCAGCTCCTCTCACTACGGCTATACATGTGTTGAGAAAGTTACGTTAGATCATTCTGCTCATCACTGACAACACTTCCTGAGAGGCATCTTGGACCCACTGAGAACCATAGGCAATATGCCACCTGTGATAAAAACAAACATAGGACCACCAAAACCCAAAGATTGCATGGGAGCTGGAGGTTCAGGTATGCTTGTCAGAAAACCCTTTATGAAATATTCTTAATTATCCTAGGAACTTAACAGGCTTGCACTTGATTTCTCTTGTCCAGTTCTTCACGTGTCATCTTCTATATCATATTGCAAAAAACATTTCTTAGAAATATTTATCCAAAAAAACCTTTTTGTGATAAGATTGTTCTCAGTCAACTCATGAGAAAAGTGACATGTGAGGCTCTGATAGAGCTCAGTGATTAGACAACTTTCTACATCATAGACTAAATAAATGAGTAAGAAAATACTTTTCTACCCTCCCTCCATCAGAGGTCATTTACAATATGGAAAAGAAATTTTAAACTAGGTCTCCTTTGTCTGGCCCTTTTCAAATAGAAGTTTTATGGAGAATTGTTTTTAATTGTGGCAACTGTCTTGGCTTTTATATTTTTTTTTATAAACACAGGTTTCTGCACACAGTATTTTTGACTCTGCTTTCAGCAGTTCTACATATCTTTAAAATGGAAAACAAAGATGTCACTCACTGGGAATAAATTTGTTCATTAACTCTTCCAAAGAAATACATTCACATGTATGTGTACATAATACAGAAAGCTGCCAATGAACAAACCCAGAACTGACTTACACCCTGAGGAAATTGTTCATTTTCCTCTAAAAATGGTGGAAAAGCTGAATAGGAAGACCTTCCCCAAAGACAAACCCATTTGCAATGAAGCCTGAATTTCAACAGACTAAAGGAATGGTCTGGCAAGATGAGTTTCAAACATGTTTAAAGAGCTGTACTTACATTTTATTGTTGGATATAAAATGTGCTTCTATAGAGTTAGCAACTTAATTAAACCTATCTGGGAACCAGCTATTCCACCACTATATTTGAGACTGTGTCTGCACTACTGATTTTGACAGAAGGCTTATAGGTAACATGCAAAGATCTTGTCTCAAATCTATTAATCAATTTACATATTCCACTCTCTGTTTCGCATATAATAAGACACACTGGAATCTCTAAATGCAATAGCTTATTGGGAAGTAACAAAACTCATCGGTTTGATGTGTAATATCACAGTCAAATCGCATGTACTCTTCCACTTTAAGAAGACAAAAAGAGTTATCTGTGGTGTCACATCAGGTTTGCTTTTGAAACATTATGTATGTTTTGACCAAATTTCCATTTTCACAAGGTGCTACAAGAAGATATTTTAATACACAAGTTACCCTTAGGAGTGGTCATTCAAAGTAAATTTCCTAAAACTTTGAAAGTTTTGTCAATGCAAGTAGCTATCAAGCCCACTAAGGAAAGTATCTCATATTCTGATAAATAAATAGGGTTTAGAAATAGAATATTTAAATTACTTTTTAAAATGTGATAGTCTCACATTAAATATTTTAGTTGAGCCTGAATGACAAGAAAAAACCCCAAACATAAAAAAATACAGGAAACTGAAGCAGTGAATTTTAAATTATTTCCAATATGCTACAGTTTTCTGAATTAATTTCAGCATGTAGATAAGGAAAATAGAAAGAAATTTAGGAGAACTAGTGGAAGGAGGTGGGTATTCAGCAATATCTTGCTCCTTTTTTAGAATACTGGGTGTAGTTCAGAAGCATGCCATTCCTCTTCCTAAAATTTTTTCTTAACTCTTCTCTTAATATATTAATCAGAAAAATAAGATATTCATTATAGCTTTACAGGACTGTAATATCCAATATTAAATTTTGAGAGTACAGTTGGTCAGTACTTTTGATAGGCAATGGATTTTTTAAAGTAACTGGGGATTTAGGAAGTCTGAGGGAGAATGCTCCAAGCGTGAGGAGAAAAAGATACATGCAAGTAGCTAAGAGATGGAGAAATAAGTGTAAAAAGAAGAAATGAAAGACATTACTGAATATTTTCTGTGAAGTCACAGGAATAAATTGCAATGAAAAACGTTTTACTTTAATGCACTTACCTGAATTTTGCACTGACATACCTAATGGTGTATATGACCCTGGGTAAAGTTTCACCAAATACAAATTTTGAAATATGCAAAAAATTCTGCAAATTATAAGGCCACATTTCAGCTAGAGTCACTTGGGATATATATAGATGTCTGGAAAACTTTATGGCTGGAAGGTAAGAGGGAGACAGAGCAGGGAAATGTGAGTTGCTTACAAGAATGGACAATTTTACACTCTATCCTCACTGTACATTTGTGAGAAGCACAATCAAAAAGTGAGAAGGATGCTCTAGTCAGAAATCTGGGGAGCTTTAACAAGCAAAATCAGGAGACTGACTTTCACCTAACAGCTAAACAGTCAATTTGTTGAAGGGAGGAAAAGAAGAAGGGAAGGAAAACAGCTTAAAATGTATTGGGAAAGGTAAGAAAATATTAGTATTTCAAATTTTTTATTTTTCTAACAGCATTGAACTAAAATCATCTAGATAGTGTCAATATTAATGTCAGTATTTCCTCTCACATGAATGCGGCACTAAATCAGTGAAGGGGCATTGTCTTTCAGATTTTGCATGAAATAAAGGGAATTTTAGATATTTTCTCAAACCTGAAGTTCTTTTAGTGGTGAATGTGGCTTTCTTTTGACTTTGTGATTGTTCTTGTGACTGTTTTTTTAAACTGAGTTTTTGTTTTTAGGGCCTTTTAATTATAGTAATTGCACATAGTTCAGGCTTGGTTTGTGTTTCTACTGTAGTGAGAAAATCCTTTAAAAAGTACTAAAAACACTGACAAGGAATTTAATTAGGTAAGTCTTATGTGTGTCGGGTTTTTTTCTTCTTTTTTTTTTTTAATCTATTTGGTTTATTCCAAATGTGGCATGGAAAAATGTATGTGCTCACAGATATTTGTGATTAAGTCTTGAATTTTTAATGGAATATTTCAGACTTTTCCATTTATGACTTGATAAGTCCAGATGATGAACTGTTAAGCCATGCCACTTTGAGGATAACATCCACAGATATTCAGTGTACGATACTGAGAGGGACATGACACTAGAGAAGCCAGCTCATTCATTGTCAGGGACTTCCTCTGCTGTGTTGATTTGTTTGATATGTGCATGGTTCTGTTATCAATATTGAGCTCCTTTGTGTTTGGAAGTATTGCCTAGACTTTTATCTGATGCTCTTTCATAAAAAAGCTAGTTTCTAACCACTACAGGTGTAGCATCCTAGAAAGAGGCATGTGTTCTTTGCGGGATTCCTTTAAAAACCTGAAACATTTCCTTTCCTTCCTGTAATAACTAGTTCTTATAAATTGTTGTTTCCTTAATTTTCCGGTACTAATGATTCAGAAGGTGGTTCCAATCTTGAAACTTGCTTTTTGCTGTGGTTCTTCTTTTTTTTTTTCCTTTCTGTTTTTGTTTTTATTTGTTGTTTCTTCCATAATCCAGAATTTTTCTAGTCACAGTTATTATCCTTGAGGACAATTGAAATAGATGGATATGATTTCATTTTCTGTCCTTAATTATAACACCTTTGCCATGTGAAAGTAGAGATTTTCTCAAATCATTTGTGTTTTATTATTCTGTCAGTGCCACATAAAAGCTGAGACCCTTGTGCCCAACCAGCCCGTGTCCTTTTATGTGGACCCCTCTCTGAGCAGTCTTGTTGGATTGGAGGCCAGTTCAATTGACCTGTTCAGGGTCATGTGCTAACAGAAAACCCCTCTCTTGGGTTTCCACACCTCAAACTGATCTGTCAGCAAAAGGAAGGTTTCAGGGAACCATGCCAGCAGCATAAGGGAGAGTCCGTTCTGGGTCTCTATAGGCAAATGAAGAGTTACTGCTGTCGGCAGCTGTTACAACCCTTGAAGGGCTCACAATTAACACTATGGAGTAACACTATTAATATAACAGAAAATTCCGACAGGTTAAGATTTTAAGATTGCCAGTTATGGTATCTGGCTGCAAAAACATATTCAAAGCAATATATGGATAAGCTCTACTCCCTAACAAAAACTAGCTTGGGATAATCAATCAGCACGTATAGAGCACAGTTCTTACCTGCAGCCATCCCTATGGGAGAGAAGACAGGTTCAGACCATTTACTGATCTCAGGAATTACTATGGATTCTTTTCTAACTTCTCTCAATTTTTACCTTATTTTTGCACTATTTTTATGTTTAGATGGAGCTTGAGTGAATCTAGCCATACATCATCTTCAGTGGTGTGTGGTCATAACCTGGAGGGGAGTAACATCAGTATTACCTCTGAGATAACCTTTAGGATGAAGGTGAGTGAAATAACCTTTAGGTTGAAGGTGAGTGAAATAACCTTTAGGATGAAGGTGGGCATCTGTGATCTTGCCATAGTTGCTGGTTCAACTTTCTTCTTTGGTTCAACAGCTGCTATGTGCCTTATCAGCTACAAGGTACCACTGAGTTCCCGCCCCTGCATGGGTTTCAGCAGAGACTGGTCATGCTGTCTCCATTCCATTCTGCCCTCTGTTTTGTCCCCCTTAGGATGTATTCTGTGTGGCATGCTGCCTGCATGCACTGCAGGTGGCATTGTGGTTGGGCATGCTGACCATATCCCACCTGGAGGGTTGCAATTGCATTTCACCCCCATAATTTCCATACCATTATAATTTCTGTTAGAGTGTGAATATAATTTCTTAGTTTTATCTGATTTTATCCCTCTAATTTTCCCACACACCTCTGATGAAAATGAACATGCTATGCCTTTTATTCTCATTATAGTCATATTATTCTATTAAAATAATGAATGCTATGCATTTTTGTATGTTCTTTCAAGTTTTGCAACAAGACTGATATGCAAAGAATTCAGAGACACAGCTGTTTATTAAAATAGGCAGGTAGGTGAACACTTCCACTTTTAAAAGATAATTCCTAAACCATTTCTTCACAGAATATTTTGTCAAAGGAAAATAACATCTTGAACCAGAGGAATTCTACTTCAAGTGCAGAATCCAGACAGAGGCGAGTAAAACGGGCTGTGGAAGAGAGAATAAATAACAGCCTCATCTAACAACCATTCTAATAATGAAAGTAGAGAGTTAAAATTAAGGAAATCAAGGTAAGGGAAGAATGTGATACTGCTTCTATATTGGCTCGAAGACTTTTAAATGCATTCATATGTACCGCAGAATTACAGAACGGCTGAAGTCAGAAGATACCTCTGGAGGTCATCTGGTCCAACTCACTGGTCACACAGGCTAGGCTGCCTAGGGCTACTGTGTAGTTTGAGTTCCTGTTAAATGAATAAAATTATTAAAGGCTAAAATATAATTCATCAGGAAGAACTAAACTGTGGTTTCTTGAAGTTTTTAGAAGATGTTATTTTTATAGAGTTTTATGGTTTGAATAACTAAATGATTGTCTTGTGGTATTGTTAGAAACAATATTTTGTTAAAGAGTCATACAATGAGCCAGATCCAAAACTCTGACTATTTTCCTGTTCAATTTAGAAAACTTGGAATATGTAGCTTTTAAGCAGATTTTTAAATAGGCAAAGCAAGGCTGTCATACATTTCTAAACAGCATGCATTAAGTGAAGTTAATGTACAGTCACAGGCACGGTAAATAATGGGAATTGTTTTCTCTAGAATAGATCATAGGTTTTTTACATTACTGAAATTGAACTATCTTGGAATACTGAAACCATGTATTTTGACATATAACATATACAAATATACAACATTAAAAAAAAAAATTATCACAGAGAAATCTGTACTTCAACTTCCATATATATTTTAATGAAAATGCCAAAGAATGCCAGAAGCCAGCATTCAGTTGGATTAGGTGGATTAGAAAAAATTAAGATTGGTCACAGGTAATTAACCACACAATATAGATGTAATACAGTTTCAATTAGGGCATTATCTTCTGCACGTGGGCTAACTACACTGTCTCAGTTGGCTTCCTCTGGAAAGTGTTCTTGAATTAGAGGTTCTTGTTTTGAGGCTTTAATTGTGATTAAATAAACTAACCCAAGCAAGAGTCCTTAACTAGACTGAGACACAGAAGCATTGGCCACCAATATCGATATTAAATGACAAACTCTCTCCTTTCAAAGGGGAGATATCTGCTACCCGGGCATCTTGCAGTAGATTACTTATTGCTCTGTGCTGGCTGGTGAGGATACTGAGAGAAGAGCAACAGATGTGGGACTGAAAGTCACTCTGCAGAGAAGAAAGAATACTCACAGGTCATCTTCTGAACTTGTAGAGAAACATCAGTTATCAAATTACTAAATATGGACTACTAGGATCTCTCCTCTCACCCTGAAAAGACATTTTTAAAGCTTAGCTGGTGCAAAGACATCAATTACCTTTGAAGTTGAATGCTGTATAGTATGGACTTTCACTGGGGTTGTCCTGGCAGTTCCAGGATTTGGTCTTGATGAAGCTTGTGGGCTCTTTCAACTCAGAATATTTTATGATTCCATGATTTACCAAGCTGTGTTTTCTTTATTTCTAAAGCTCATGCCATGGACAGGATAAGCGATATTAAATCAGAAATCAATCTATATTTTCCATTTTGCTTTCTCCTTGATTCAATGGGTAGCCCTTGGCCATCATACTTAATTCCATGCCAACTATTTTTAAAAGAAATATTTACTTATTTACATGTAGGCTTTCTATTGACATTTGCCTTAGAGTATTTCTTTCAAATTAACTTTTCTTTGAAAACCCTATCTAACTTATAGGAGTTTGCTATCATGTTTGACATACGGAAGAAAATAATAAGAGTTTAAAACCAAAAGTTTCTACACTAATCTCATAATCTCTTTGGCATAAAGAGTTTTTCTGCTTTGTTAGTTTTGGGTTGGTCTTTTTTAAAGTGATTATTACTAAAGTGCTTTTTGAAAATTCAAGCACAGTTTCTGTTGACTTCACCTGCTCCATGGACCAACCCTCTAAAAGGACATAAAGTCTTGAATAAGACACTGATAAATGAGGAACTAACAAGTGGTAACTGATGTTCTAAACTATTAATATTCAATAAAATGCAGGCATCAGTAGTGCAAAGACAGAGGCCAATCCTTAAGTTCTCCAGTTGTTTTCATCATGAACATCATATTTCTTATCAAGAAATTCATCACTGTACAGAAAAGAGGTTATTAGAAGAAGCTATCCAAACATTCTAGACAAGTCTTAAAGTTGGTCAAAGAGTTATTATAAAAGAAATCATGGCTAATTTTAACAAGATGGTTGGTATGTTTTTAAAAAGGATTTAGATCATGATTAGCAGTGATATCAAAGAATTACTTGATATTCCAATATGTTTTCAATTTTGTGTCCAACTTACAGACACTACCATATGTCCTAAGGACTGAAATGTATAAATAAAACAATTTTGTGATCCATTAAAATAACTAATAGTATCATTTTTTACTATTTATACTTCTGCTGTAATTCGCTTTTCTCTTTATATATATATACACAAAGTAGATAGCGCATAACTTGCTTAAATGCTGTTTCAAACTAACAGATTTTACAAATGGTATTAAGAAAACATGAAATTAACTGTAACTGTAACACTTTTCACTAATAAGATCCTGAAAGAATGATTAAATGTAACTGTTGATTTTTTTAATGTCTATTTGAGAAAAATATTTCTAATATAAAAATGTTATATAAATAATTAATGTACCGTGTTTCCTTCATGTTTGATTGCTTGCAAATCTTTGGCATTACTGAAGTATTAAAACAGCAAGGTTTCCCTTAAGTTGCAAATGTTCCCTAATGCAAATATTGAATTCTTTGCAACCACTGAAACAAAATTCTTTGATCTGAAAGTGTGTAATATGGTTATGTTTAGGAATCCTTCAAACTTTTGCCAGTACTTAGCTATTACTTGAAAAAATTTCATCTGAAATGCATCATCTGCTTTTGGTATTGATTTTCTTGTCATCATCCCATGCAATGCCTGCAGCCTTTTGCATTCTGCATTATCGCAGTTCCTTAAACTACTTCCATGCCTTGGATGGTCTCTCAAGAGACTGTGCCAAGGTCATCTTCTGGACTTCATTTGACTTTAAAATACTTTATATCAAAAAAATCTGAATGAAGAATTTGTTACTTTGCAATATTTAGTCAAAAAGCAGTTACAAATTAAAATTCAGCCATGTGTAATAGGATATTAGATAAAGTTCAGGTAAAGTGAGTGATCATTTCTGGATGATGAAATTCCAAGAAAGGATAGGCCAAACGTTGAATTCTCTTTCACTCATCATTAATGAACAGCAGGGACTAAAATTTAACCTGAAAGTCTGTGAAGTAGAAAGCCTTAGTAACCAGAAAACTTTAGCAGTTTTTTAGTCAGTTGTTCTCAGTGCCTTGCCAGTGCTTAACTGATGTGCCTTTCCCATCACAAGACCTTTAATATTCCATTTTCAACAGTTATATGAAATACCAGCATCAGTAGCCTTTGCCTTTTTTATCTAAACAGTTATCAAAAGCAATTTTTAATGCAGACATTAATTTTTTTGCCTTGTGAACTTTATAATTTCTCTGCAAGAAACATAAAGAAAAGGAACTTCAAAATGTTGACATACATTGACATGAAACACAAAAGGGCGTGTTGTGCATCACAGATGCTTTACATAGGTAAATATCTGCAGACTTTATTATTTCTTATAGTGTTTCCACTTGTCAATGCTTTGAATACTCTTTACAGAGCGAAACAGAAGCAAAACAACCTCACATTTCTTGCCCACTGTTATTCCATGTATATTATTCTTTCCTCCCAAAAGCATACAGTGAACTTTGTATTGAGTTTGTAGCAAATAGAGTTTGTAGGAAATATGCATGCCATGCAAGTTCCTAAGAACACTTGCAAAACAAAGATTAAGCCTGATCCATTAGTAATTTAAAATGTTTTTAAGTTGAAGGAATTGTAGCAAGCACACTTTTTTTTAATGCCTGTGACCTGGTAAGCAAAAAGTTGTTTGCATTCCCCGTGGTTCTATAAAAATTGTCAGAACACTAGTTTTAAGAGTTCAAAGACTTAACTGTCAGAAAACTGAAGAGGAAGTAGCAATTGTGTAATGCTAAGTGATATATTAGAAGCATATGAGAGGTTTTAAAGTGGCTTTTTGTAGAAAATAATGAGCTACAGAACTGTGTGTAGCAGTGTATGGCTAAAATTCTCAAGTTCTAACATTTGCTTTATGATAAGTTCTAATTTTGAATCAGCAATGTAGTCTTTGTCTTCTTTAATTTTTTTTTTTTTTTTAAAGATGTGACACTATAATTTCTGGTAGTATACTTTAGTAGCTCAACAAAGCTTGCATGTCTCAGACAGGTAACCATGCCTTCTCATCTAGAAAAAGTGACTGAAGGGGCTACTTTTTATGGGTTCTGGAAATTCTTCAGAAACTCAACTGCCCTGTTGAAATTATTATGCGTTTTTTTCCCCTCCAGTTAAGAGAAAAAAAAGAATGGTTATTTTGCATCATATCTTTGGCTGATGTAATTTTTTTCAATGTTATGAAGGTATGACAATTTTGAGCAGAAAATGCTAATGCATATAAATAAATTTGCTCACCCGTGTCCCAAATGAACAAATTTTTGAAAATCTGAAAATAGCATTTCTTGGATATAGATGATATTCATGAAGCCTATGAATTTATATGCCTGGATTAAAACACCATAGAAAATTCTGTGATGTTTTGAATACTGCCTTTTTATATTCGGGGGGGGGGGGGGGGTTTTTTTGTTTTTGTTTAGGTTTCATTTTTGGTTTGGTTTTTTTTGGTTTTGTTTTGGTTTGGTTGGTTTTTTTGGAACCTGAGACTGCAAATATCACATTCTCAAAATCAAAGCCATTATGTAATGTAAATGGCCCACATCAACAGAGTGCTTAGTTCTTGTTTATGTTAAAATTCCAGAAATATTTATCATATATGTCAATTCCTCTGAGACAAAAATTAAGCACATGAATGAATGTTTTATTGAACATGAAAGGCTCAACAGAGCTTACCTGTTTAATGATCATTTCACATTTAAGTGATAAAACATTCCATCTGATCACTGACTTCAGTGAAGCTTTCCCAGGTCCTATTGTTCAAGGTTTTACAACTGATTTTATTGATCAGCCTTTAATTTTCCTTATTCACCGATTATACTCCTACTGAGAAACAATGTTCCAAGTACAATTCTATGGCTATTGAAACTCAGTGGCAATCAATGTACACAAACAGAGCTGTTTAGAATATTCAACATGAGGATAACAAATGAACATATTTCTATTTAGAAAATCTAAATTTTGCAGGAATATTTCAAGTTTCAAAAGAGAAATTTACTTTTTCACTCAAGCCAAGTCACCTTCATTATACGAAGGTGAATAAAGTAAAGATTGGGTACCTCATTGTGACAATTTAGTGCAAGATAGGGCAGGTACATCAATATGAGCTTTCCACTTTTTCAGTGAACACATTAAATACTTTTATAGTTTCTCATGCTTTTCCAAGTCCTTTTTGGTTTATCTGATGAGGTAGTACATATTCTTTACATTTCATTACTGGTTTAAAACCAGGAAAATGTGGGGGTTTCCCTTTAATTTTGGAATAAAATTAATCCAAGTATGCTTTTCACATTATGGTTATCTTTTTTTTTTATATAAGTAGGGGTTAGCATATGGAGACAACTTTTATTTTTCCTTTGTGCCATGTCATTCTAAAGTTAGTGGTCATAAACTTCTCTCCTTTGTAAGTTACCATCCTAGACATATGATAAGATTGGTTGTATGCACTGAGGAAATACAAGTCTTATGTTAATATCCTTTGGCTGATAAATTTTCTTAAGCTCAGTCCATTTTTCGTTTTTTGGAGCTATTCTAAAGAAGCTATTTTGAAATTACTCTGAAATTAGATTGCTGTCTGACAAGTAATATGCAGTGGAAATGTACATTTGAGGTCGTCAATAACTGAATTACTCAAACTGTCAATTCAAACATGGAGGATTCAGTTTCATGAGCTTGAAACTACAGTGTTGTATTGGTTTGGTATGAACGATAAAAACCAATTAGTGATGCTCTTTAAAACTGACAGCCAGATTAGCCAATGGGATGCAAGTGCACACCTCTGGGACCCATGGCTTTAATTCAGGTGAATTTTGAAAGACTGTCTTCTTTTGCCCTGGGCCTGCCACGAGGTAACAGCAGCAGCTCCAGGCTTAGGTCCTGCTGCCCCTGGGGCTGGGACGGGGCGGCCAGGCCAGGGCTGGCCCTGGATGGAGCCGAGATGAGCCCCCAAACCGGTGACTGCGGGCAGGGACAGGGAAATCACGGCTGATAACACACACTGCTGACCCTAAGGCCTGCCCATGCTTCTGGCTGGGCTGAGGGAGATGTCTCTCCGACCCTGTCCGCTTCCTTCCCAGGCCCCTAGGAGCTTCTCCCAGTTTGAGCCACCCTCAGCTGAGCCCCCAGGGGTGGAGTTTGGAAGGCATCCATCAGTCTACTCAACCACTGAGACCCTGGCTGCTGCTTTCTGAGCTTTTCTACACCGGCATGGCTCAGAGACTTTTACAGCTGCCTCTNGGGGGGGAGTGATTCTGAAAGGTTTCTCTTTTTTTTGTTCTCCTTTTAGTGTGTGTTAATAAATCTGTTTCTATCTTTAAGTTAAGCCTGTTTTGCCTTTCTTCTAATCCTATTCCATATTAGACCACTACACTAAATTTAACAAACAAAATTCAGCAAATGGGAAACCACTATAAGTGTTTAAGACAAATTCTCTCTAGGTATCCTGTTTCTGCATACAGTTCCTTATTCTACATTCATCATAACTATTCTTTGCCCCAATGGTTTAACAAATTAAAATTTGAAAAATACTGTATTCCTTCTGCTGAAATTCCTTTCCCTTAATGTATGCATCTGTCAGCTATTATAAGTTCCTTTGATGTAGTTCGTCACACACACACAAACACACACTCACACTTTGATCAGAAGGCATGAACTAAAACTCTTTTTATTTAAAAGTCTGACTCCATTTATAGTATTTCTACAAAGGCCAGGGACTGGGGGAGAAGGTTGATACCTCTCCCCATCCCATTGGTCAGGACAACTGTCCATCAGCTGCCCATATCTCTAAGACAAAGAATGAAGTTATGATAAACATTTGCTGGTGTTTACAGACCAGAGCGTGAGAAAGAACCCAAAACATGAAACTGTGAAACAGAAGAGAAGGCTGAAAAAATCAGGGCAACAGTTCCTTGATGACATGCTATACAACAAAACCTTGCCTATACTTTAGACATCATTTTCGTCTTTTTTGCTCATTTTATTACTTCTACACCTTTTCCCTCATTGTTAATTTCTGCATTTACCTTTACCTTTTCTTTTCATTGCCAAACATGATGATTTGAAAAGTACTGGAGGGATATCCAGCTTCATTAGGACTTTGTTTAGTTCAGCACTGTGATGCCCGCACAGCACTTGATTATAAACACAAATGTAATTAGGTTAAATTTTGAGTTTTCAGTATGAATGTAAGAAACACCCAAGTTACTTTAACAGGATAAATGTCATTACTTCCAATCATATTTTGTGTATGTAGTGGATCTATACTTCTGAAAACTACAGCTTGTGTTAATGATGTGATACTGATTATACTGGTGATGGGTGAAAGCAAAAACAATCNTTAACAAACAAAATTCAGCAAATGGGAAACCACTATAAGTGTTTAAGACAAATTCTCTCTAGGTATCCTGTTTCTGCATACAGTTCCTTATTCTACATTCATCATAACTATTCTTTGCCCCAATGGTTTAACAAATTAAAATTTGAAAAATACTGTATTCCTTCTGCTGAAATTTCTTTCCCTTAATGTATGCATCTGTCAGCTATTATAAGTTCCTTTGATGTAGTTCGTCACACACACACAAACACACACTCACACTTTGATCAGAAGGCATGAACTAAAACTCTTTTTATTTAAAAGTCTGACTCCATTTATAGTATTTCTACAAAGGCCAGGGACTGGGGGAGAAGGTTGATACCTCTCCCCATCCCATTGGTCAGGACAACTGTCCATCAGCTGCCCATATCTCTAAGACAAAGAATGAAGTTATGATAAACATTTGCTGGTGTTTACAGACCAGAGCGTGAGAAAGAACCCAAAACATGAAACTGTGAAACAGAAGAGAAGGCTGAAAAAATCAGGGCAACAGTTCCTTGATGACATGCTATACAACAAAACCTTGCCTATACTTTAGACATCATTTTCGTCTTTTTTGCTCATTTTATTACTTCTACACCTTTTCCCTCATTGTTAATTTCTGCATTTACCTTTACCTTTTCTTTTCATTGCCAAACATGATGATTTGAAAAGTACTGGAGGGATATCCAGCTTCATTAGGACTTTGTTTAGTTCAGCACTGTGATGCCCGCACAGCACTTGATTATAAACACAAATGTAATTAGGTTAAATTTTGAGTTTTCAGTATGAATGTAAGAAACACCCAAGTTACTTTAACAGGATAAATGTCATTACTTCCAATCATATTTTGTGTATGTAGTGGATCTATACTTCTGAAAACTACAGCTTGTGTTAATGATGTGATACTGATTATACTGGTGATGGGTGAAAGCAAAAACAATCTAGGTAAGGTTACAAGAGATTAAAGTTCACATCTTTTTTCCAGATCCAGGAAATCTTAATGATTGTAGCACAATGAAGTATCTATTATGTATAGGTATTAGGAACTCATCATTCTTGTGATCCTATGTGTACCACTGGACATCCTTGTTTTGCCTTTTGTTTCCCTCCTGTCTATGTTTATCTTCAATTCACAGTGTGTAAATAAATGCTTTTAGCTTTCCTTTTTAAACTTTTAATGTTTTAAACTTTACCCGTAGTTTCTCAGTTTCCCATATTTTTGTTATTAGTCTTACTTTTTTTTTTTTTCCAATTTTATGTGACAAATTTTTCCCCAAAAGTTTACACTTGCTTTTTGGTTTTGCTTTTTTTTTTAAAAAAAAAAAACATTTCCATGGTGCTCTCTCCCCCCCTNAAAACATTTCCATGGTGCTCTCTCCCTCTCTTTTTTTTTTTTTTTCTCCCATTTGCTTCCGTTCTTTTTATTTATTTGGTTTCTTCTTTGTTTTTTAAGTTTAGCTGAATGACCTATAAATATTTAGTTGTATGCCTTGTGCAACAGACCTACTATGCCCTGTGTTGTTTGATTGTATAAGTTAATGATCAGTGAGTAATTCCATAGAAGAAAGTGGATTATTTGCAAGTCAATGGCAGTTTTAATAATAATGGTAATTTTTATTAACCACAATTAGATAGTTTTTATTACACTTTTTGACCAATATGAGGAAGAATTTTTTTCCTTTGTTTTTCATAATACAGATGACCTTGAAATAGAGATCAACAGAACCAATATGGATGACTCACTGAAAGTCAAAAATAATTCAAAAGACATTTCATTTCTGCATTCTGTGCAAACTAAGAATCTGTGAAGAGAAACTGAAACATCTTAATAGTTTAGAAACATTTAGATTCTTCCTTCTACACTGCAGTCACCTCAAATGCTCTTAAAAATATTAAGAATCATATGGCTTTTGCTTTCTGTCTCATCTTATTTAAAAGTTCTGCCTCTTAATTAAAACTGCATCAAAAGCCCAGACCTTAAAAGAAAAGAAAAAAAAAAAAATTAAAAATTCTGAGTTTTAGAGGGTCTTGCTGTGGCTGTTAACACATAGCTTACTGCTGGGAAAGACTGATGCTCAAAAGACAGAGGAAAATAACACCTGCTTTCTCACGCTGGTTTATGTTTGCAGTCTTGATAAAAATTCAGGACAGCATATGCAGAAACTGTGTGGAAACACTATTCACATGGTAATTCCTTTGTATCTGAAAAATTTCTTTTCAGGTGCCTGAATGAATGCCAGACCAGTGGGAGGATTCGAACATCCCTCCCTCAAGTTAAGAAGTTCCACACATATAATCTAACTGATGTCTTAGATCAAAGACCATCACTCTAGGTACTCAAAAATTAAATGTGGACTCACTGATTGAAATCAAACCCAAGTTAAACTAAACCATTTATCTTTAGATAAGAAAAGTTCAAATGAAATTTACCAAAACCTTAAATTTTTTAGATGAAAGGCAAAGGCATTGTAAAGTTTTCCTCATGTTATTTCCACTCATGTCTAGTGATAAAACACAGAACTTGCCTGACAATTACTAAATCTCAGTCAGATACAAACCACTATTTTTAATTATGTCACAGGCACATGCAAAATAACCCTAGATCAAAGGTAACATTCATGATATGAGAAAAAAGTGTAATCAAACTGGTTACATTAGTCAGGATAGGTGGATCAGAACTGACTCTGTAGTTCTCTGAACTGTCACAGCATCTTAATCTTTGTTTAAGTTAGGAAAATGCTTAATCAAGTGCAAGCATCCTGTACACAGGGGTTCTGCTTGATGTGCTTGAAAATCAATGCAAGTAATATTCCTACGTGAGCATGTCCAGTGTCATTTTGACAAGTTTCTTAAGACTGGCCAGTAAGAACTGATAAAATGATACTCTGACTGGAATGAAGTAGCTGTTCAAAAATCTGCAACCTCTCATATGCTGGAAGGCTGGCTGAATGTGGCATCGTCAGTTTTAGTCCAATATGTAGGTGTAGTGGTGCGCTGCTTAAAATCTATCTGCAGCATAATTTAAGCTGAAGAATTGCACCAATGCAAGATAAGGATGTACAAAGTAGCAAGCGGTCATTAGACTGCAAGTCACTTAAGTCCTCATCTTTCTTTTTTATGTCTCAAGCATCTTCTGTTCCGACATTACTGTTCAGATTGGAAATGGGATATAGTTTAAGGTAGAAGATGCACTTCCTTTAAAATCTGTCATCTCTATCTGTTTCTGCTTGTGTTGTTTTACTGTGTTTTCATTACACTTCTGCTGACCCAAATAACAAAAGCCATTAATCAGTGTCTCGATTGTTTCATTTCAACCTAAAAAGCTAACTTAGTTTTCATGTTTTCCTACACGTGGACAGATAGCAAATCTGTCCACATCCACTAAAGGCTTTTTAAACATTATTAACAAACCATGCCTAAGTATTCTTATAGTTTTGGCAAACCCTAAGCATAATTTTCTGAGCAAAACAATAAACTGGATTCAGATTTATATAATTTTAGTTTTGCCTAAGGAAAGTTTTTTTTTTTTTTTTTTTNNNNTTTTTTTTTTTTTTAACTGTTGACACTCAGTACCCCAGTAAGATTGATTATTTTTCTGTGTCTGAAGAAGAGTATTAGTTCTACATAGGACTAAAACATTTTAAATTTGGCCCATGTTCCTGAAAGGAATGGCTCAATTTTCCTTTTAGATATACGCCACATAAAGGGAAAGCAATAGAAGTGCTTTCAGTTTTGCTTTTTGTTTATTTAATGAAAAATATAACTTCCAAAATAACTCAGAAATAAACCAGAAAACTAGCTCAAGCAAGTCTGGGAATCTGTGTGCCACAAAATAGCTTTGGATAATTCAGTTATAAACAATAGAGAAAACATGCAAATATCCATGTGGGCAAACTTTTTTAGTTACCAAAGGTGTTGAATGTGCCTGACACAGCTTATGAGAAGTGTGCCAGGTGCCCTAATGTGAGAAAAGTTACAGAAATCTACTCTTGCACCAGCTGAGTTCAGTAAGTGGGCTAACTATTGTTCATTGCTGCCTGCTGGAAGGCAAAGGCCCATAGAACCTCTGACCCAGTGGCGTGACTGAGAGTGCGAATCATCCTGTTCTCATCCACCAAATTGTGTGGATGGTACATGAATGTGGTTGACAGCCATAACATGATAATAAACAACAATAAAGTAGATGATACTATGCCTATACTTTCTTTCTCGTACTGGGCAAATCAACACATCTTCCCAGTACAGATATACTGGGGGTAGTGTCAATTAGAAGTGGAGAACTCTGTGTATATAAGAGGAAATAACTCTTTTCTGCAATCTCAAGGGTAAAATGCGAGGAAATGTAATAGTCTACTGCCTTGTACAATCCTGTGCTAAAAGCCATTCCTGAAGTTTATTATTTTTTAACTCAATTTGAGCGCCAGTAAGCCCAATTTTCACAGTAATGAAGAAACTGATTGGCAGAAGGACAGCATGCATTTCAAGACATGAAAAAAACCCAATCAAATCTTCCCATTTTTCCTAATCACACCAATTAGGCATCTCGGCTTCAAGGATATCAGAGACTTTTAGTGATGCAGACAAACTTGCCTGGCTTACATGAATAAAAAGGACAAAAGAAGAGGAAAATATTGTTTGAGAGGTAATATGGCCAAGGAAGACTACAGCATTCGAAACACCATTTTAATGATCAGTATAGTCTGAGACTGGAATAGTAAAAAACCTCTCTCCACTGAATTCTTTAATGCTTTTCCATCTTTTCTGGGAAGGGGGATTTGTGCTACATTTATATTAAATCTGGGATTTTATTATTATTATTGATGTATGTCTCTGCATGTTTGGAATGTTTCTCAATCTTTTTAGTTGTGGAATAACAATGTTATGGCCTCTGTAATTACATCTTGCACATTGTGAAGGGCTTGTTGGATATCACATCAGTCAGTAAGCATATTATTAGCCAAGATGAATTATAGATGAGGATATGGGTTTGTGACTGTTGAGGCATTGTGTTGGGAAGCTGTTCTGGCTCTCTCTGTTTGTAAACATGAAGAGAAGGGATTAAATGCAAATGTGTTATTTGTAGGTTAGGGTTTTATGTTTTTCATTTCAGTTGTTCTCAAAATCCCACTGACTTATATTTATCAGGTGTAGCCAGAAAAAAACAAAACCAAATCTTAACTCTTGTCCTAATGCTGATGGGACGGATTTCCTGAACTACAGTCTGAGGAGAAACATATCAACTGCAATAAATAGGTCTCATAAAAGTTTTAAATCCTACTATAGCTAATCAGTTTGAACAAGACATTTAAGCTGTAAATAGCTTTTAAAAGTAAACAGAGCTTTGCACTAAATGACAGCTACTATTACATTTCCTGCTTCTGAGTGTGAGAAAATTAATGTACCACGAAAGTGCCTACTATTTAAAGACATCTTGCTCCAGACATTTTTAAAAACTGAAGTGTCTTGTTATTAAATTATGCACTGTACATTAGAAAAATATGTAGCACTGGAAACCTTACATGGCAGCACAGTCTTCAAGATCTGTCAATTTAGGATGCTGCTAAAACTGAAACACAAGATGAGTTACAGATTAGCTGGCCTACCTAAGAAAAAAAGACAGAAATGGAGCAAAGATTTTCTGTTCTGCAATACCACTTTATGTTAGAGAATTAACCAGTGGATTAAGATTTGTCTGAGGAATTTAGCAGTCTGAATCTGGAGAAAAAAAAATTAACAGAGAAATTAATATAACTTAAGGTGATAAAGTCATATTGGAATATTATGTATAAATCTGCATAACATTGGTTTTGTGAGGAGTGATTCAAGTTCTGCCACGATTCAAGACCAAAATATGGTAAACCAGTTCCTTTATTTATCTGGCATTATTAGGACGTGGACTTTCTGTTTGATATTAGTAAGTTAAAGAGAAAAGAATTTTTTATGCTGTCAGTCAAAATTATTCTTATTTCATCTCTCAGAAACTTTTGTGTCTCCAAACTTCAGAATATTTATACTCTAGAAATATAAATTTCTATTTTAAGCAAACTGCCTTGTGTAACCTTATACTTCATGTTGCTTCTTAATGAGAGCTGAAGCTAAAATGCCTAACTTCCCTCTTGCAAAAAAACCAGTGAAATCAACATTTGATTTAAAGGAGGATTAAAAGGCTAACAAGAAAGCTAGTGTAGGTGTGCCTTAGGTGCCTGATCCAATAGATGTCAGTGCTCTTTATGTCAAGTAGGTTTAAGAAGATGGTCTGCAAACAGGCTTTATACAGAAAAAGAGTTTAACTCAATTTCTTTCATTTTTTGAATATTTCTACTGACATATATTACAAAACTTTCTGCTCATCAAGAGGTTGGATGTCACGGTCTTCAAGCGTGGGAAAAGAGTGCTTGTTTCCTGAAGTGATGATGCTGATGCAGTTCAGCAGTAAGTATTGTCTGGAGAGTTTGTAAATTCTGTCAAGGAAAATTGATTTTCTGAGTGAAGCTGTGTAAATCTTCCATCTAAAAATTTGTGATTTTAACATACATTATGTTTTCTGCCTCCCTCTCTTTAATCTCTGGGCCATTTCCCTTTGGTGATGGCGATGAAAAGCAATCATGACTTTGCATTCCTCCTCCCTCCCACCCAACATCACCCCCTCTCCCATTCGGCTGTCTCAGATAAGCAGTATGAGTTTTTCTAAGATAACGAGCACCAGGTCAGCATTGCAGGAGAAGATGTTTGGATGGTTGCATAATTAATGAATCCCAAAATGGGGGAAGAGAGGTATTTGCAACTGATTGTGAGTGCACATTAGCATGCAAAAGGATATAAAAGATTGCTGGACCAACTGGGCAAACTGGTCTTTCAAGGTTGCAGGTTTCTTCTGGGTGCACATCCTTCTCTTCCCCTCCCCTGCCCCTTCTTCACGGGGATGCCTGCATCCTACTAATGAAGACTGGGAACGCGGTTTTGGCTGGCTGAGTGAAAGAGCTAAGATCCAGTCAAATATGAAGATAATATCTTAAAGTAAATATGTAAGTAATTTGTTGCTTCACATTTATGAATTCTGTAAGGCAAAAAAATGTAAACCTATATGTTGCTAGCCGGGTCTACTGACAATTCTTCAGATACAGACCATTGACCAAACCTGAGATGAAGTAGACGCAGCCACATCTAGCCTTCTCCAAGTTTAGAAAGCAAGGGGATGTCACTGAAGCTCGTGACTAAATAGTCTCATAATCAAGACCTGATTATACTATAATCCACAGAAATAGATGATGGAGTCGTTAATCATACTCAGCATTGGTAATATTAAGATACTGTGTTAGCAACAAATCTAATCATACACACACACACAGACACACACAGACACACACAGCACTCCCCGGGGCACGGCCCTGCTGCTCACACACACACACAGACACAGACACACACACACCCCGCTCCCGGGCACCGGCCCTTGCCGCCGGTCGCACTGCCCCGCTTCTGACTGTGTTTCCCTCTGTACCTGCACACGCTTCCTAGGGGAGACGGATATTTCAGCACGACTTTCACCTGCACTACACCCCTACGCCATGCTGACCCATGTTTATTTTCCCTGGGTTTTTTAACGCTAGCAGCTGTGCTTGCTAATATTTCATGTCTAAACAATGGTTCCATATTATGAGTGTATTTCTTCTATAAAGTGGATATGTCAAAAAAACACCCAATTTAAGAGAAAAAAATCTGAAAGAAACAACAAAACGCACAATGACATGTAAGAAGCAGATTTTGTTTTTGTAAAACCTAGTAGAATAAGCTAGTGACTATCCTCAAGGTTCTTCTTTTTTTGTTGGTAGATTTTTTTTTTAACATAAATTATGATTTTATTCCAAATAGGTCATTGTCTGTAGTTAGGTTTTGCCTGTTCTAGGAGGTCAGATGATGTCTAATTTGAAACAAAGTCAATTTTTGATACAATCCTTAGCCCATTATCAACGCCCATCCTTACGCAGGGCACAAACTGTAGGCATCAGCACTTGGCACCACTGGATGGTGGATCAAACTGACTGACACCATCAGTTTATTATCCTATAATGAAACCTTCATACCTATCCCCTGACTGACTGCTGACAAAGATGGTGGCGAGCAAAACTTTCATGCCTTCTCTTTGTGAGTTCTCACAGGCAGCTCCAGGCAACACTGACTCCTTCCCTCTTCCTCCTGCATGACCTGCTAACTCCTTTCTGTCCCTTGCACAACCACCTGCACCGTCTTCCCCACAGCACAGACAGAAAATTCCAACCCCCTCCAGCTAAATCCCAACCGATTAATTTGCTCTTTTATAACACCCAACCTTATTGGACATAGCTGTGACCTATTAAGGACAAGACTGTTCCCACTCTTTGGTAATCAATACAGCTGCAACTGCTCAGGGGGGGAGATTGCCTTCAGCACTATCTCTATTCTCTTAGAATCTGTTCTCCCACAGCTCATGGTTGGTAGCATCCTTGTAGAAAACCACCTGCAATGAGCGATCCAATATTCTGTGCTCTCAGCAAGGGAAGTATGCACTATCACTGTAACTGGACCTTAGGTAAATGCAGATTATTCTCTCTGACCTAATTATTCAATTGTTCTTGGATCTGACTGGATAAAACCAACTCTTTTAAGATTTTTTTTTTTTGCCTGAAGTTTAGCAGGAAGGCAAAGAGAAATCTACTTTTATAAGGCCATATCAAGTGAATGGTTAGCTGTAGTCAGTGCAGATCGGTAAGGAGTCTGTGCTCCCTGGCTGTGTTTGTTCAGTTGTCAGAAACCAATTTTTCGTTTCAATGAAAGATTAAAAAGTCAACTTATCCCTTTGTGGGTATGTTACTAATCAAATATTTAATGACAAACAAGAACTCAGATCTGTTCAGAGGAAAACAAGAGATAAGGGGAAGAAGAGACCACAAACAGTATATTAATACAACAATTGTGGCTTTCCTCACTGTTTCTTCCTCTAACTGGATGGTACTTTGGAGCTGTCAGAGACATGATTACACATCCCTGGAGTAGAGCCTGAAATCTTGACTTTTTCTGACTTGAAAAGGTAAAATGTAGGTTTTACTGGACTGCTTCAACAGAAGACATTGGCTGAATATCTGCTGTTTATGTTTTAGTCAACTTTATATTCTGTTTTCATTGAACAGGGAGAAAGTAAGTGGAAAAGTTGTGAGGAAAAAAAAGGACGTTCTAGAAAGCAAAAAGGAGGAAGTGACTCTGAGAAACTGACATAGGGATAGAAGATAAACAAAGTCTTTGTGGTGGAGGACTGAAGGAGGAAATACTGATTTTAAGCAATACTAGGATAGTGTTGCAGTCAAGAAAGGATTAGATGTCCCCTTTCTCTGTAAACCCGGTAACAAGAAGACTGAATTTTAACTTGTGTTTTCAGGGGCTGACTTTCTAGTCTTGAAGAATGTTGTGCATGTGAGCATGTGTGCCAAGAAGTGGACTGTGTTCTTTGTTAGATGCCTGAGATATGAGAAGGCTCTGCTTTCTTATATTATGACCAGAGAAAAGAACACTTAACTATGAAGAATTGATCTATTTACCATTACTAAGATGTTTCAATTTCACTTCTTGGCTTCAACCTCAGCAATGAGCAGACCTTTCACTACTTAGTAATCTGAGATAGAAGGACAGTGACAGAATCACAGAATCAATTAAGTGGGTAAAGACCTCTGAAGCCACCAAGTTCAACTTATGACCCAACGCCACCATGTCAACTAGATCATGACACTGAGTGCTACATCCAGTCTTTTCTTAAACACCTCCAGGGACAGTGACTTCACCACCCCCCTGGGCAGGCCCATTCCAATGCCCTTCTGTGAAGATCTTCTTCCTAACGTCCAACTTAAATTATGTAATATTTAATAAACCAAAGAAACTAGGACTTATATTTTGTTAAAGAATTTATTCCTGTTGAATGATCTTTCCCCAGCACTTTTGCATCCAGATGGGCTACAGAGAGTCAATTGATAACAGAGTAACATGCCCTTTGGTCTAGTATGTATTATGAATGTGTGGTTTCAGAACTACAACTAGGCTCTATGCAAGGCTTTCTGTACAAAAAATTGCAACAGATGAAGCAGGATGAGATAAGGATAGAGCTGGGGGATTCTCCATGGCATTCCCCTTTATTCTATAGCCACTACCTATCACAAATTGATAGGTTTTTTTACACCAGTGAGCTTTTTGTTATCAGCTCTTTCAGGAGATGTGCTGGTTTGCAGGAAACTATTCCCTGGGATAATGCATAACAAAGCTTAAAGCCCATAGTTATTTTGCCCATAACACCTGAGTATAATTTGAAGTTTTTCACTTATAGAACCCATGTAAACATTATCATTTACCTTGAAATAGTTGATCATTAAACTTTCTGTGACATAATGGTGTCCTCTGTGTCATGGCAGAACCATTAAGTTTCTGAGACATAACATATTACAAATATGTGAATTTCTGTTGGAATGTGGAACCAAAAAAACCCCCAACTTTCCAAAAGTTTTGTTTCTGAATGGATTTATTTGGATTCTTTATTCTTACAAATCACTACTGATGTAGAACTTAATTATATTTCTGAAAAATTTTAACTGCTGAAGTAAGTTTTGGCTGTTTCCTTAATAGTGAAACACTTCCAGTAACTTGAGCAAGCATAATGCTGCCTGCTCTGACCTATACTTTTTCTGAACCTGGCTGTGTTTTTGTTAGATAATGCTGAGATCTGGATTTCATTGTCAAGGAATGCCCTGGAAAGTAAATTTTTCCTCATGACATAGGTAAGACTTGGGCTCTCAAGAGCTATTATAATTCTTAAAGCTTTATTTTCAAATAGGGAACAGAAGGAGTAATAAAAATGTGCAAAATGTATACTCTGAGGGAGAGGTGAATAGGTAATGTATCACAAATTTTAATGTGTGTACAGTTACGAGGTAACCACATTTTGGAAAATCTGACACAGTTCACTTGTTGATGTTTTCTTTTTACTTTATTCCCTCACACTTCTAAGAAGGAAGAACATATTATAATGCAGATGAGAGAAAGATGATGTACTGAGGGCTGTATATTAGTGGGCTATGGACTTATTCACTCTTCTGTCTGTCATAGGGACAGTCAGTAATGGTACCCACCTGAAGTCCCTTCTCCCTAGTGATTGTTAGATAAGGCGTATCAGTGAACTAAGAAATTTTTTATTCTTGAGGAAGGCCACTGCTTACTTTCCAGCTTTTCTGACAGATACAACAGAGGCTAAGATTGAATGGTGACTGAAAAAAGTGTATAAGAGACTGTAAGTACTTGTACCTTGGGTGAAGTCCTCGGATCTTGGGTGATGTAGCATGCCTCTTTGAGGTATTTTGATGGAGAGATAAGTGTAAGACAAGAGCTCAGCAACTGACATATTTGTCAAATTAATGAAAAAATAGGAGACAGTTGCAACTGATCAATAGGTATTAGTAGGGCTCATGAAGATTTCCTGAGTTCCAAGAGGAGACAGGGTAGTTTTCTAAATGTGATATTTCAGTGGGCATCACAATAGGCTGTGAACTGTGCTAACCTGTAGGCACTAGTACACTAAATGAGATCCACAACTCCCATCTCAGTTAAGCATATATGGGTTGTCATGATTAGTCATTTTGATTACTTCTAGATATCAACAGATAGTTTAGACTTCAAAGGAGAAAGTAACACCCAGAAGCTAATTCTCTTTTCCTATTTACCTTACTTTTCATCCCACACAGGAGCATTTTTGTTAAAATAGTGTACAAAACACATAACATGGATCTTGAGAGCAGAAAAAAAAATGAACAACGATCATCAAAAGACCCCCAAAACCACCTGAGGGGGTTTTTGAACAAGGAAGTAAAGCTATATTATCTAGAATTTCATGACTGTAGCAGAATTGTCAATTTTTTTTTTTTTTTTATAAAATAAATAGTTACACTCCTTTTTTTTAAAAAAATTATAATTTAAAAAATATTTTTAAGTAAATATGTTTAGGAGGTCTAAGCTATTTTATATGAACAGTTATTAGAAATCTGTGTGAAATCAGAACACAGATGAGAATTTAAATTCAAACTATCTTGTTTGGAAGATTGCAGTCAAAATCAAAGCTTAAAATCAATCTAAATATATAATAGTACTGCAAATTTTTCTTTCAAAAGTGTATCCAACTTTCTGCTATAAAAATATTATATGGGTTTTGCTACACTTGTGAAATTCTGCCAGCTCTATTCAGACAAAGTACTAGGATGAATTTTTTCCTCTACCATTACTTCATTTCAAAACTTTATCAAAGATTGTTTTTTGTTGTTCTTGCCATTAAATGTAATAGGCCACTTACCCATCTCAAAAAGAAAAGGGAAACATTATGCCTTAGCTCCACAATTATTTTGGACATAAAAATTTGTGATTTACCCAAGTATCTTTGACTGTCCTTTGTGACCTTCACAAAGGTGAGTGATTTTGAAAGCAAATAGGTTGAAATCTTCTAATTTTAGAAGGAAGGAGATGAAATAATTTCCTGTTTGTTAGTTTAACTATTAGGTTATGGAAGTGTTTTGCTGAAGTATTGGTCTTCATTGCATAAAGACCAATAAATCAAGTATCCTCAAGTCCAACTCTCTGCTCCTCTCTAAAGACAGCAAACTAAAACTAAATTGTTGCAGTGTTTTATGTGTAATAATTTGTTCCATTCCCCCCTGTATTGCTGCTTCAGTCCTAAGTTGTATCCTCCTACCTTGTTGTCCGTCTTGTTCTAGACTTGTGCTTTGATGTAGAATGTTCCATGTCCCTCCTCCTGCTGAGTTGTCAATCCTGCCTTGTACCAGCCCCTTGCTTCTAGAAATCCCCTGGAAATCCCCTGTTCTTGGAAGCCCCATTGGTTTATTCAGACTGCTTCCCTCCCCATGTACCTCCTCACTCGTTTAGGTATTGTAAACCCCGCCTTATGATCCGCCCCACTCCTTTCCGCATTGGTTGAAAATTTGTACTCTCCACTAGATCCTCCCCAGTGTAAAAGTTCCCACACACCAGGGCTCAGGGTCTTTTGTCCCTGGACCCTCCTTGGTAATAAACCACCTTGGAATTGATACAGAAGATCTCTCCCTCGTTCTTGTCTCTGCCTTCAGCATTTCAGCGCGTCATGTGCTGTAGAGAGCAAGCCCTGGTGTACTGCTACTCAGATTGCTTCGCATCTGGGAGCAGCCGTTCTTGGCATGTTGTCAGGAGCTAGTGGGCAGTTCCAGCACCGTGACACTAAATCACAGGGCAGTACCCCGATGCTGCTTGAACTCTGACAGCCTTCTCAGACTTTACTCCTCTAAGCTGAACAAGCCAAGTAACCTCAGTCCTTTTCTTGAGGCCTTGCAGCATCTTCATCACTGTCCTCTGGGTATTCTAATACTTTGACATCCTTCTTATATTGCAGCGCTCGAAACTGCACACAGAATTCACAGTAAGAGAGATCCAGCGAAGAACAGAGAGGGACAATCCCCTCCCTCAGCTGTCCGGTGATGCTGTGCCTGATGCACCCCAGAACATGGTTGGCCCACCTGGCTACCAGGGCACTGCTTACTCAGAATCGACTTCCTGTCGACCCAAAACCCCAGAAGTCTTTCTTTGGGGCTGCTCTCAGGTCTCTTGTTTCCCAATTTGCAGGGGTAACCAGGATTACCCCATTTCAGGTAGAGAATCCTGCACCTATTAAAATGCACATAGTTCAGTACTGGCCAGCCCTCTAGTCTATCCAAATCTCTCTGCAAGGCTTCTGTACCCTGAAAGAAGTTCAAAGTTCCTCCCATCTTTGTATCGATTACCTTTCTTAATGTATATTTGATTCCTGCATCCATGTAATTTGTAAAACCATTAAAGAACACTGACACTAAAACTGAACCTTCAATTTGAGTCTCTCAAGTGTTTTGTTATCAAATAGCACGCACTTCCAGACATTTACATGTACAGCAGCAAGCCCAACCATACAGGTAAGTCTAAGGTGCATACAAGATGCATAGGGATTGAAACATTGTGACTATTTGTGTGGATAATGAACTCAGCTTTTTCAAGATCTGAAAAATAATACATTGACTTAGTTCTTTAAATATACCTTCTTTTTCAGTAAGTCTAATAAGAGATAATCTCTCCCAAATCTTTTAAATCTGGATAAGTTAGTAGCCAGAAACAGTAACACTGGTTTGTACATTGCAGTAGAATGTAAGAAAAAAGATAAACAAATTTGTAAAGGAGCACTAAAAAGCAACAGTAATTCTAATAAATACTTTAAGGTTGCTCTCTTCTATGTGTTGTGGCTAGGTAATGTCATCAACTGCAATACACTTTATCGAGTAAAGGATGTTTTTAATTTGTTCTTCTTTTGTGAATAATTTACTCATTTGCCATTTGTTTTACTTTCAAAAGGTCTGTTAATTTCCAGGTTTTGCCACTATCAATAGCAATACCAGGATTGTATTTCTTTTGAGAAAACAAGCATATATAAGTTCATTTTTCATTCTTTTACTCTTATCCCTGAAGTTCAGACATCCTAAATCTTTTCAAAACTGTGGTGCATTCACATGTCCTTTCTTCTTTTACTGTTTCTTCATATAATTCAACCATTACTCCTCTGAGTGTCTCTTCATTAAATCATTAGTTATATCTATTTTGTAAGAAGCTCCTAAAAAAAGTGTGTTTAGTGCATCTGATGTCTTGTATATGACGAGTTATGTGATGTCTTTCTGTGTGACAAGTTTTCAATAGATACGATGGGTGCTATGCATATAATCTTTATTGAGAAGGCACTACATATTCTATCTGTTTATTGTGCTCACTCAGCATTCCCAGAAATAAAAATAAAAATAATAATAAAAAAAAAAGGTGGCTGAAGCTTTTTACTTTCATTGGAACAGGACTTTTCCATAAAGAACTATGGAAAACGTCTTGTTTTGTTACTCTTAGTCCAGGGATTTTCAGTACCTGATGGAATCAGGAATCAGTGTGAAACTGAAAATTAGAAATTTAGAGTGAAATCATTCATATTGAGAACTTGATGTTTGTACTGCAGCATTTCATAGTCTTTTAAATTTGATTGAAATGCATCCTCTGGGCTTCTCTCATCCATATGTTTCAGGAATGCTCTGTGATATAAACCAAAATATAAATGGAAACAAGTGGAATATTTGTTTCAAGATCATACTCCTGGTTCAAACAAAACACTAAAGTAGATACATCCATAAACTGTTGGTTCTGCTTATCTGATTTCCTATTTCTTGCAAATATTTTCCAAATTGCTGTTGTCCTTTGCATATCTGAAGCTCCTCCTTCTATATTATTGATTGCTTTATTTTGTGGAATATTTTGAAGTAAGGGTACCTGAAATCTGATGAGTTATGTTTAGAGGCTTATAGAGGTATATCTTGGGAAAAAAAGGCTAAATTTTATGGAATCACAGAATAGTTTGGGTAGGAAGGGACTTTTTAAAGGTGATCTGCAGGGAGATCTACTACTAGATCTCATTCAACCTGACCTTGAATATTTTCAGCTATGGTGCATCCATCACCTCTCTGAGCAACTTTCCTCATTGTCTCACCACACGCATTATATAAATGTTCTGTGTTGCAGTTAATTTAAATTGACTCTCTTTCAGTGTAAAGCCTTTCCCCCTTTTTCTATCACTCCATGCTCTTGTAAAAAGTTTGTCTCCCACCCTGTAGACCCCTTCTAGGTACTGAAATCCTGCAATAAAGTCTCTCTGGACCTCTCTCATCCCTGGGCTGAACAGTTCCAGCTCTCTCAGTTTGTCTTCATAGGAGACATTCTCCAGCCCTCTGATCATCCTCACGGCTTCCTCTGGACTCGCTCCAGCAACATGATGTCCTTCTTGTGTTTGGAGCTCCAGAGCTGGATGCAGAACTCTNAAATAATAATAAAAAAAAAAGGTGGCTGAAGCTTTTTACTTTCATTGGAACAGGACTTTTCCATAAAGAACTATGGAAAACGTCTTGTTTTGTTACTCTTAGTCCAGGGATTTTCAGTACCTGATGGAATCAGGAATCAGTGTGAAACTGAAAATTAGAAATTTAGAGTGAAATCATTCATATTGAGAACTTGATGTTTGTACTGCAGCATTTCATAGTCTTTTAAATTTGATTGAAATGCATCCTCTGGGCTTCTCTCATCCATATGTTTCAGGAATGCTCTGTGATATAAACCAAAATATAAATGGAAACAAGTGGAATATTTGTTTCAAGATCATACTCCTGGTTCAAACAAAACACTAAAGTAGATACATCCATAAACTGTTGGTTCTGCTTATCTGATTTCCTATTTCTTGCAAATATTTTCCAAATTGCTGTTGTCCTTTGCATATCTGAAGCTCCTCCTTCTATATTATTGATTGCTTTATTTTGTGGAATATTTTGAAGTAAGGGTACCTGAAATCTGATGAGTTATGTTTAGAGGCTTATAGAGGTATATCTTGGGAAAAAAAGGCTAAATTTTATGGAATCACAGAATAGTTTGGGTAGGAAGGGACTTTTTAAAGGTGATCTGCAGGGAGATCTACTACTAGATCTCATTCAACCTGACCTTGAATATTTTCAGCTATGGTGCATCCATCACCTCTCTGAGCAACTTTCCTCATTGTCTCACCACACGCATTATATAAATGTTCTGTGTTGCAGTTAATTTAAATTGACTCTCTTTCAGTGTAAAGCCTTTCCCCCTTTTTCTATCACTCCATGCTCTTGTAAAAAGTTTGTCTCCCACCCTGTAGACCCCTTCTAGGTACTGAAATCCTGCAATAAAGTCTCTCTGGACCTCTCTCATCCCTGGGCTGAACAGTTCCAGCTCTCTCAGTTTGTCTTCATAGGAGACATTCTCCAGCCCTCTGATCATCCTCACGGCTTCCTCTGGACTCGCTCCAGCAACATGATGTCCTTCTTGTGTTTGGAGCTCCAGAGCTGGATGCAGAACTCTAGCTGAGGTCTCACCAGAGCAGAGCAGAGGGGCAGAATCCTCTCCCTCGCCTTGCTGGCCATGCTGCTTTAAGTGCAGCCCAGGGTGTGATTGATTTTCTGGACTACAAGTGCACATTGTCAGGTAATGTCAAGTTTTTNGAAAAAAAGGCTAAATTTTATGGAATCACAGAATAGTTTGGGTAGGAAGGGACTTTTTAAAGGTGATCTGCAGGGAGATCTACTACTAGATCTCATTCAACCTGACCTTGAATATTTTCAGCTATGGTGCATCCATCACCTCTCTGAGCAACTTTCCTCATTGTCTCACCACACGCATTATATAAATGTTCTGTGTTGCAGTTAATTTAAATTGACTCTCTTTCAGTGTAAAGCCTTTCCCCCTTTTTCTATCACTCCATGCTCTTGTAAAAAGTTTGTCTCCCACCCTGTAGACCCCTTCTAGGTACTGAAATCCTGCAATAAAGTCTCTCTGGACCTCTCTCATCCCTGGGCTGAACAGTTCCAGCTCTCTCAGTTTGTCTTCATAGGAGACATTCTCCAGCCCTCTGATCATCCTCACGGCTTCCTCTGGACTCGCTCCAGCAACATGATGTCCTTCTTGTGTTTGGAGCTCCAGAGCTGGATGCAGAACTCTAGCTGAGGTCTCACCAGAGCAGAGCAGAGGGGCAGAATCCTCTCCCTCGCCTTGCTGGCCATGCTGCTTTAAGTGCAGCCCAGGGTGTGATTGATTTTCTGGACTACAAGTGCACATTGTCAGGTAATGTCAAGTTTTTGTCCACCAGCACCCCCAAGTCCTTGGCAGGACTTCTTGTAATCCCTTCATCCCCCAGCCTGTGTTGATAGCAGGGGCTGTCCTGACCCATGTGCAGCACCTTGCACTTGACCTTGTTAAATCTCATGAGATTCCCGTGGGCCCAGTTCTCAAGCTTGTCCAGGTCCCTCTGGATGAAGTTCAGGAGTGTCAACAGCACCACTCATCTCAGTGTCATGGCAAACTTGCTGATGGTGCACTTGAACCCCGTGTCTATGTCAATGATGAAGTCTTTAAACAGTACCGGTCCAATATGGACTGCCTTTGTCACCGATGTCTAATGAGATACCAAGTCCAGTGACCTCTACAGTCTAAGATGAGATGAGATGAGATGAGATAAGATGAGATAAGATAAGATAAGATAAGATAAGATAAGATAAGATAAGATAAGATAAGGTAAGTCTAAATCACATATTCATTGAATGGTCCAACCAACAAATCCATCTCTTTCCAATTTAGAGAACGGGAGGTTCTGGGTTCTGGGACAGTGTCAAAGGCTTTACAGAAGCCAGATAAATGAAATCTGTAATTTTTCCATGTAAATGACATCAGTAACAGTCCACAGATATAGTCAATCTGTCATAGACTGCTGGGTTGTTTGGGCAGGACTTGCCCTTGGTGGAACCACACCGACTATCTCCGATCACTCCCCATTTCTCCCTGTGCCTTAGCACAGCTTCTAGAAGGATCTGTTCCATGATTTTCCAGGCACAGAGGGGAGGCTGACAGGGTGGTATTTCTCAGGGTCCTTCCTTCTATCCCTTTTGAAGATGGGTACAATGTGTACCCTCTTCCAGTTCCCTAGGACTTCACTTGATTTCCATGAATTTTCAAGTATCATGGAGGATGGCATGGGAACTACATCACTGATTTACCTCAGGACTCTGAGATGAATTCCAACAGATTTCATGGACTTCTGTATATTGAGATTTCTCAGGAAGTCATGGACCTGGTCTTTACTTACAGTGGGACTTTGATCCTCTAGTTCCTGTCTTGCATTACATCTAGTTGATAGGTGTGGGAAGATGGGTTGCCATGGAAAACGAAGGCAAAATTTATTTAGTATCCCTTTTGTTCTTGGAATAAGGTTATTTTTCTTTTAAAAATATATGACAGCAGACAGATTAAGGGACAATAAGAAATGGTGATTTCTTTTTGATTTTATATCAGATTTTTACCTGAATGTCAAGGAACAAGCAGCTTGGACAGTTACATATTATTTCTTTGTATAAGTGACAGGACATAAAATAGCTTTGCCAGCAGAAACTGAGCAGAACAAAATGAACTTTAATGTCAAATCTGAAACTTAGCAATGGGTAAAAAAGTCACAGAATACATGGTGTTCAGTCAGTAGCTTCCAAGAAATTTCATGTTTCTGGAGTCCCTGTGTCTCTGAACAGAGTAAAAGCAAAAATGTCATCATGAAAGTGTTGACAGATGGCTTTTATGAACTGTAGAGTAAGTTTGACACATAATGCTTTTGAAGAACACTGTATGGAATAAACTAAGCTGCAATATTTTTTAGATTAATTATTGTGACTGTGATCTTCCACTATGGTTAGAAACATTCTTTATATAATTTGGGGTTATGTGTTTTCCATTTGAACTTTCCCTTTGACAATAACACTTTATTCTTAGCATGCAATTTAGACAGCTTATGCTTAATGAAATGTGGCACACTTTTTCTGGATCTGACATGTTTTGTATTGTGTGGTCTGTTTCTTGTGTTTCAAGATGTCTGTAAAAATAAAAAGTAAGAAAAAGAGCTTGCGAGATTTTCTCTTGCCTTTAAACCATAATCTTATGCATTGCTGAAAATGTAATTTTATAAGCATACTGTAAACTATCACCTCTATTTCCTTTTCCATTAATTGAGACTAAAATATATTTTCAAACACTGATTCTGACATGATCCATACCCTTGTCCATAATATCCTTAGAAAGTAAATTAAAGGTAAAGATGCTTTGGACATTTGGTGTCTCTAAGTTGTTGTTATCCATTGATCTCAGTTTGTGCAGTATAAAATAGAAGACCAACATTATAAATAAAGTTTAGTCATATTTCAGAGGTTGTGGGAATAGTTTTCCTTTCTTACTCCTAATATGTACAACTTTTCTGAAACATGATGGGATACTTACCACTTAGAATTTCATAAATACAAACTGGAAAACTTCAAATTAAAAAAACTTAAAGTTTTGCAATATTTACCCTTCTTTTGGGATATATATATGTATCCCAAAGTGTTCAGCTTTATTCTGTATTGATGCTGTGATTTTATTAAATTTATCATGGAATATAAGTTTAAGGGAGATTGAAATAATTGCTATTGGAGATCCACATTAATATTGTATGGCTATTATTACTTGTTCACCTGTTTAACTGGGATCAGATTTTTCAGTATTTCACCTTTTCCAAGAGCTATCTTTATGGTAGTGGGGATATAACCTCTTTGGTGTGTATGTGTTTAATTTTGGTATGCTTCTTCACATTGTTTAGTGAAACGAATAAATTAAAGGGCTCTATTTTTTATATACTGATATATGTGGTTTATACTTTGTATGTTTTTAATTTAATAGGGCAGTACTTTCCATTAAAAGATGTCTCTCATTACAAGGAATGCTGTTATGGAACTGTGTGCATTAAGCTTGATTCTCTCTCAATTTAAAAGAAATACTTTAGAAACAAATACATCAAAGCACAGGAAAATGGTTAGTAGGCATCCTGTTTTTTAAAAGATGAACAAATTCATGTGATGAGTGGGACCTCTGGGTCAAATAAAGCACACAAATAATCTTAAATGGGGTGGCAGAATTTGTGTAAATGACTGTAGTGATATATATGCAGCTTTCTGGCTTTTCTTTAAAACCCACTTGTCCTTTCCCAGCTACTGAAGAAAGGATGAGCTTTTTAAATTTTTTTTTTTCTAAAGCTGACTGTTTACATGGACAAACTGTTTCATTGTTCCTCTGCAAAATGCGCTAGTTAGCAAGTGATATTCTTACGTCCAATTAAAACACTATATACTCCTTCTATTGCCAAAATCTTGCTTACACTAGCTTCAGATTTAGGAATGAAATTTGATGATCTCAGTCTCGTTCGTGGTGAATAGCTGCTCATAGAAGAAAACTTCTTAGCAGATACTACTGACTTTCAGATGTGTAGAAAAACTTTTGTAATTGTACAACAAGCTGAAAGGACAAAAATACAGAGCTATTCACCTGTTCTTCAAAGTTACATCTTCTGAGGAAAATGCAGTGAGTTTCTCATAAATTTAATGTGATTTTTTTGCTAATGTTTCAATTACCTTGTCAGGTTATATTTCTATTATAAGAAAATTGTTATTAATTATATTACAAATTTAGCACTCTCCTAAGTTCAATATGCACGTAGAAAGTATGAAAAACCACGACTATTACTTTCTCTAAAATCCCTGGGAGAAAAGATCGGAATTTCTAATCATTCCACTTATCTTTCTTTGAATACTTCCACATCTGTATCTGGAGCAAATCATTACTTCGAGGCTTAGTCCCTGATTTTACAACTAATTCAAATAATCAGCACCCTGGACCCATGAGGAACTAAATCCACTCCAATTGAGGTCTTTAAGGGAACACAACTAAAACAATACAGAACTCATACCCGTGTGGATAATGTTGTTAGTCCCTCTAGTCTAAAAGTCTTCTAAAAGATGAATCTTGTTTGCTTTTTATATCTCCAGAAAATATGGGGAGTTTGTTTGCTTTTTTTTTGACTATCTTTATTTACATAAAGACATATTTCAGGAATTTAATTAGTTGAAATTTCATGGCTACAAGGAAATGGTTTGTTTTTTAATATAAATTTTCTCATGCTGCTTTGAAATTTAAAGCTCCCATATAATGGCCTATTGCTTATGGTAGTAAGTAGTAGGTTTATTTTTTTGCTTTGTTTTATTTTTTTATTCAAGAAATGAATATTAAATTTAGATTAATAAATCTATAATGAACAATGGAGGTAAAGGGGTATAAATTCTCAAATATGATGTGGATTTAGAGGTGGTTTTAAAAATAAACTATTTACACAGCAGTTTATAAGGGTATTCATTAATCAAACCTAAGGTGTTGTTGTTGAATATGGTAATTTTAAAAGTTAAATACACCTTAAAACCCTATTATTCTCATTCCTGGTTAAATATCTGTTTCTGAGTCAAGAGGTTTGTGATTAGACCCTGCAGAATGACAAATTTTTTTAGGTTACATGATCTCTGGCTCTGTAGTATCGAGACATCAATCTTCGGGTTACTGACATTTTAAACTTGGTGGCCGCTTTTGATTTTTGTCTGTTTTGCCAAACTCAGTTATTATTGTTTGAGTCAGATGGACAAAAAAAGCAGGACTGTCTGGCTGTTTTGGCAGACATTTTTTCCCAGCTGGTCTGTCTATAGTTGGTTTCTGCTAGATCTCCAAGTAATTAGCAATTTGGCCTTAGTGAAAGGCTGTTACAGCCTATTAGTGTGTGAGAGGTGAGCCTTTTATGTGAGAGGAGGTGTTCTAACCAGTCGGTTAATCACTGGTCCTTTCCCATTGTGGGGCCTAATAAATATAATATGGTAGATGGCACATACTTGTTCCCTGACTGCTTAATGTTCTGCTTTTATCTCCTCTGACTCCTATGAGAGATTTTTTTAGAGAGCTCACCAATGTCCTGACAGTACTTAATGGCACAATTCACACAGTAGATATTTTGTCTTTAGAGAAAGAATACTAATAAATAAATAAATAAATAAGGAAAACATAAAACACCAAACCAAACAAAATAACAATAAAATCCTCCAAACCAAAACCTACATTTCTCCTCATGACTCCATGTCAGCATCTCCCAAAAAAAATTTTTTTTTTTTCATGGATATTGAGTAGATGCGCAAAGGAAATTTGATATGCATAGCTCTTCATCTAATCTTTACCTAAAGTCAGAAGTTTAGCTTTCCTATGTAATTAGTGGATAAAGTAAACAGAACAGTATCTCTGACACTTTGAGACAACGATAATTCATCTCCCTCACACTGTGTGGATATATTTTTAGTAGAAAAGCAGATATGCCTATGGATATTCCATAGCATATGAATGGTGCTTTCCCAAAGCCACCTTTTGGAGAATGGTTAGAAACACTTTATGAATGCTCAGGCATCTATGGATTGTAATGTGAACATTTTTTTTAGGTGATAAAAGGCAAGGTTTGTAGGGAGAGTTGATAGCATATATCTGACTGCATCTTTTTATTGATGGTAAAACAGCATCCTATAAGCATGCTAAGCTCATCTTCAGGGAAAAATTATGCTCAAAAATAGGATTTGCAAAAGTAAATTTTGTATGAGCAAGTCACTGGAAATCTGGAGGAAAATTATATGTTTAAAGGAATTCAGGGGCACAGAATTTCTTCACCCACAACAGAAATTCACAAATATAAAATTTGTCACTTTTAGTTTTTTATTACATTTAAATATCATTTTATAGCATGTAGTTTACATCTAATGCAAACATAGTAGCACACAGGTGAAAATATCTAGTAAGGACATAAAAATGAGTCATTAAAAAGGTGACAATTGCATTGGGATGTGAGCCTTTCACATCCTGAGGCCTAAATCAGTCTGAATTT
>WBMY01006397.1:100448-113150 GCA_013397315.1 Donacobius atricapilla | reverse complement strand
GCAAGAGTTTAGCTATTGTTCCTAGCTGTTGGGCTCTGCCAAAAAAAGGAAGTCCAATCACATCATCATGATTTTAAAATGACTTTTAAAAGCTAGATTTTCATCCTAATTCATTGCACTAAGAAATTACACAGAAACTCAACACAAAATCAGCTTTAAGATGGCCTTATATTTTAAGATACCATTTCATAGATAATTTTAAGATATCATTTCATTTGCATTTTAAGACACCATTTCATAGATCTTGCTTAGTAAAAATCAAGGAAATGGAAGGAGAGCTTCTTTAAAAAAAAAAAAGGGGGGGGGGGAAGCACTTTCTTGTCAATTTCTTTTGAATAACTCTAAAGAAAATAATTTAGTGCAAAATGCCTTCTTTGTAGATAGTCTTCTGGAGACTTTCTGAGCTACTTGTTGAAGACTTTGACACCCAACTACTACTTCAATTGGACTACAGAACTGAAGCTTCTAGTACAAGCCAGAAATTGATTTTCAGTAATTTTGCCACAGTTCAGTAAGTGGCTGAGTCTGGCATTGCGACTTAAACAAATTCAGCATACTTTGCAAAGAATATGAGAATACTGGTTTTAGGTCTGAAATTCTACTGTGTAGAAGTTTCCTACACACTCTTTGTTCTTACCAATGTACAATTGCCCCCCACNAGAACTTCATTTTGGCATGTGGAATGCTCAACTTTTCCTTACCAACACACTTCTGTGAAATATTTCATGAGGTTTAACTTAAACATGTTTATTTATAAAACGTGTTATTTTCCAAAAATGTTCCCTAAATTAAAAATGTACTACAAATGTACCTGAGATCAGAAACCTATATTCCACATGTTGTGAAGAGGCATCAGCTTTTGTGGACAGAAATGAACTTGTCTACTTTCTTACTTAATTTCAGAAANACTTAATTTCAGAAATACAGCCCAGCATTTTGACAGACAGACTCTGAGTCCTAAATAAGAGTATTCGCAGCAAGAAAGCTGCTGGTTTTTTCTCCTTGTCTTTACATCTCTCTACCATGGGCACACTGCATGCTGCAGCAGAAACATGAGTAGACTGGGGTTTGAGTTTTGGAATTTTTTAGCTTCGGATTTTTTAGCTTTTTGATGCAAGCTCATTTGGGGTAAATGCTTTATTTCCTGCTTTGCACTAGCATGAAAGCAACTGAAGTCTTTCAAAAACAAGAGAAAAAAAGAAATAAAGACTTTTTGTGTTAGCTAATATTAAATTAAAAATGAAACAGTTTGCTGCATGAAACTTAGAATAGAAAACATTTTTTGATGTTATCTTGATATGAAAAACCAACCAAAAAAATCATTGAAGTTCTTTATCCTTTCACTTACCGACTTCTCTTCTGCCCTTTCTTACCATTTCTCTTCCCCTCATCTTTTTTTCTCTCTCTCCCTTTTCCTCCAGCCCCCCTTTTTGTTCCTGGAACATTCTGTTTCTCTTATGAGCTAACAAGTTTGCTGTGGCCTTGTGTCTCATTCCCTTCCAGGCTTGCAGCTGTTTTGGCAACACAAGAAAAAAATCCCCATAACAAATCAAATAAAAGCCCATTCTGTGAAGAGGAATTGAAAACAGCAGGCCTCAAAGAGGACTGCACATGAGATGCCTTGTTCTGGCTTTCAACACGACTCAAATCAGAAACACATTACCATAATCTGAAACAGCCCACTGCTAACACAAGACAGATGGTGGGTAATAACCCATGCATCATTAATAAATAAATTCCAGCATTAAAGGCTTTACAAAGTATGACAACATTATCTGGGCAAAATTACTGCCCCTTTTCCACCCTCAGCATTATTTCACTCTCTTGTGGGTCTTTTTCACTCCCTCTCTCTCCTTTTTAAAGTGATTGTTCTTTTGAAGAAAATTAAACATGGTGCAAGTTTTAATCACATGAAAGCTATCTTAGTGTATAAGTCTGAAACTCCATAAGGGAAAAATAAAATAGCTGCCAAAGTGTAATTGCTCCCATGTACTTCTATTGGATCAGCAAATGATGATTTATTGCATTGCAATCCACTAGCTGTCTTTGCCATCTCTCATATTCTATTATTTTATTTCACTACAAATTTTAGGCAAGAATTGCATAGTGTTTTCTACTAAATTGTAGGATAAATGTGTCATTTCTCAGCTTACCTTCTACAAACTGTGCCATCTCTCTTCTCCCTTTTCTTTCTCATTTATTTCAGAGATAATTTTGGGTAAAACATACCTTTAAAAAATGCGAGAGAGTATAATATAATAAGATGGACCTACCACAACAATTTTTTGCCTGACCAACATGAGTACCACTTGAAAAGGGAAGAGAGAGCAGATGGGATGAAATTTTTACAGTTTGTTTCACAGTTATAAGTACAGAGCTTGAATCCCAGGTGAATTTTGACATCTGTGTGTCCAGGTTCATAGTGTTGCACTTACTACAGGGCTGCAAGTCTGTCATAAAAACCAAAGAAGACCTGAAAGCGTGTTTGTGTCTGTGTGGTGGGTTAATCTTTACTGGACACCAGACAGCCACCAAACCACTGTTATCACTTCACCTCTTCAAAAGGACAGAGGGGGAAAACACTATTAAAAGATCATGGGTTGAGATAAGGAAAGAAGATCACTCATGATTACATGGAATCACAGAATATTTTGAGTAGGAAGTGACCCACAAGGATCACCAAGACCAAATCAGAAGTGAATGGCCTACATGGTGATTGAACCCGCAACCTTGGTGATGCTAGCACCATGCTCTAACCAACTGAGAAAATCCTAGGGTCATGGGCAAAAGAGGTTTGGATAGAGGAAATGAATTTAATTTATCACAAATTAACTTAATAGAGAAGGAAGGTGAGAAATAAGAACAAAATTAAAAACATCTTTCCCCCACTCCTCCCTTCTCACAGGCTCCATTCCACTTCTAACTCCACTACCCTTTGCTCCCTACTTGAGTGTCCCAGGGGGGTGGGAAATTGGGGTTGAAATCACTTCACAGCCCTTTATCTCTGTCTCTTTTTCCTTCTCACTCTTTCTGTATTCTAGCCCCAAGCTCCACCCATGGGACAAAGCTCTTCATGAACTTTTCCTATGTGGGTCTTTTCTGGGAGCTACAGTTCTTCAAAAACTGCCTCAGCATGGATTCTTTCCGTGGGGTGAAGTTCTTCAGGAATGCACACCTTCCACATGGGTTCCCCATGAGATCATGAATTCTGACAGCAGGCCTGAATCAAGAGGTGCTCCCCTCCATGGAGCTGATCAGCTGTGATCAGGCACCTGTCCCTGTGTGGGCTCCCCCAGGCTGCAGCTTTCTTCAGGACATAGCCTGCAGCAGCAGGGACCTCCATGTGCTGCAGGAGAATTTCTACTGCTTGGAGCACCTCCTTCCCCTCCTTTTCCACTAACCTTGGTGTCCAGAGACCTGTTTCTCTGACATATTCTCACCCTTTTCTCTCAACAGCTGTTTCACCGCTGATTTTTATACTTTCTTAAATACATTATCACAGTGTGGCTACAAACCTCACTGAGGGGTTTGGTTTGGCCAACAGTGGAACAGACTTGGAGCTGTCTGGCAGTGGCTCTGTGTAGCCTGGGGGTAACTGCTGGAGTCTTCTCACAGAAGCATCTCTTGCAGTCCCTTCCTGCTGCCAAAACCAACAAGAAAACTCAGTAAAATATAAAAACTACCAGGACTATCTGTGAACAGAATATATTTTACTCTAAACATTATCCTGATTTCTGGATTTTTCTGTTGCTTGCTTTGACAATTCACTAATGAAAAAATGCTTGTGAACAGAGCTGAGCAAGCGCCGTAGTTAGGAGGAGTGGGTTGGCTAAGATTCTACCCAAGTAAATTCCAGTATAAATATTCAAATTTGGAATCTCATTAATAATTTAGATACTCTATATATATTCATTATATTTTAAAATTGCTGATATAAATTGTCCTTTTATAATCGGCACAAATAACTGTTATTTCTCATTGTAGTAATTATTCAAATTCTTCCTAATTTATATGTTTGCTATTCCTTCAGAAGACAAATTAGATAGATGCAGATTTTTCTATATAGTAAAACATCCCAAATGATTTTTCCCCCAGTTGATTGATGGAATTATATAACTTTCTTCCAAAAGAACTTTTACAGGGTGCAAAAACATTTTTGCTTTGCATGTATGCTGCAGATATATGATGGTGAGTATCTTTGGTCATAACTGTCCTTGTGACTTGCTACCTTAGCTCCTACAAAGAAGACTGTATGGGTAGCCCTAAAATACCTACAGAAAATCTGTGCACAACACAATGTTATGCTTACTAATTTTCATGGGATTTAATGAACATAACAGTCTTTGAAATTCACCAGACAATCTCATCTACAGCATACATGTCTAATGTCAGTAATGAAATCATGTTTGTTCCCAGGTTTGGTGAGTTTTTTGCATAAAAGTTGCTGTAACAGTTAGATATAGCTACCTGAGAAGTCTTCCTTACACAGGAGTAATAAATAGAGTCTAGAAATCAGCAAGAGTAACTCCCAAATTCTATGGGCTCTGATGAACAGGTCTAAGTCACGTATGTACTACACTGTTTACTTACTTCTTGGCTCAGTTTTCTGGGTTTGTTCAGTTTTAGGGCTGCTGCTGCACTAAAGTAACCTTCAAAAACAGAGCTTTTCCTATATCTTTATTTAACTCAAAGCAATAGGAGGAATTATTTAAGATAGTAATGATTTTAGATAGTAATGATATGCTATACTGAATCGATACCCATATTATAATGCATCTTATTAGAAAAATTAAAAAGTAGTCTTTTATTCTTTTCAAAAGCTACTTGGAGAGGAAAGAAGGCAGGAAGGCAGGAAGGCAGGAACGCTAGTTCCATAGCTAGCTAGTCCAGGCTAGTTATGAGTTTTCCTGTGGCTAAAATATTGGAAAGGAGAAGACCAGAAGAAGGCAAACTGCGTGTTTCAAATGAAATCAGTACATATAACTCCATAACTTTTGAGTGGTATTTTGCATGGGAATTGAATCAAATGTGGTTTCAGTTTTAATCATTAGTAGTAGAATGACAACTAACCAACAGAAAAAAACCACAAAAACTTTCCTAGAGAAAACTTTGGATAGGGTTTTTAAGGGCTTTCATCCAGATACTTGACTCTATATTGGAATTTGTATAATCAAGCTTTCGTAGCAGGAGGGGCTGCAGGGATGGGTTCTGTAGGAATGTACTGGAACTTTCCTCCATGTCTGGCAGAGCAAACCTCTGGCAACCTCATAGATGTGTCACTGGCCAAGGCTGGGCCAATTAGAAATGATAGTCATGCCTCTGTGATAACATATTTAAGAAGAAGAAAAAACAATGCACAGTTGTAATTAAGGCCAGAGAAGAGTAGGTGAGAACACATGATAGGAGCATCTCTGCAGACACCAAGGTCAGTGCAGAAGGTGGGGCAGGAGGCGCTCCAGGCACCAGAGCTGAGACTCCCCTGCAGCCCGTGGTGAGGCAGCTGTGCCCCAGCAGCGCATGGAGCATCACAGGGATGCAGAGACCCCACTCAGCACATGGAGGACAACCACACCAGAACAGGGGGATGTCTGAGAGGAGGCTGTGACCCCATGGGAGGCGTATGGAGAGGGGAGTCCCCANCTCACAGTGGAGAAGTTCATGGAGCACTGTGTCCCATGGGAAGGCCGGGAGCTACACTGGAGCAGGGGATGGGCTCCTCTTCCTGAGCAATGGGAGAAATAACATGATGAACTGACCATAACCCCTACTCCCTGTCTTTCTGTGCCTTTGGGATGGAGGAGGAGGTAGAGCTGGGAGGGAGGCAGGTGTTTTGAAGGTCTGTTTTTACTTCTCATTATCTTACTCTGATTTTCTTAGTAACAAATTCAATTAATATCTTTAATTCTAGTTTGTTTTGACCATGACAGTATTTGGTGACGGATCTCATCTGGTCATTATCTTAACTCATGAATCCTTCATTTTATTTACTCTCCCCTGTACAGCTGCAGAAGGGAGTGATAGAGGAGCTTTGGTGGGTGCCTGGCATCCAGCCAGGGTCAGCCCACTATTGAGTCTTAGGAAAATCAGAAAACAGAACAACATTCTTTTCTTAAAATATTTATGACCCCTTAAAAAAAGGTCACTCTCCAGAGCAAACCAAAACATAAAAGTTCAAAACCTGAAACTTTTCAGCTCTGTGATAGTTATATCATTACAGTAATACAAATATTACTTAAAATATTACTTTCAAAGAACTCACTGAAAAAATATTCACATTTATATAAGTAAGCATTCTCTAAATTTAAGAGAATTTCATTACTCTGTTAAATGACAGAAAAGACATTTAGAACAGTTTTCATTATCTTTTAAGATATAAATGTTTTAAATGTAATGCTGCAAAGAGCTAAAATAGAAGAAAACATTTTTTTGATGTCAGCAGGCATAGTATATACTAAAAAATTCTGCTAGAACTTCACGAGAACTCCAAGAGTCCCTGAGGGTCTGACACCTCCTGTAAGAAAGTAAATTAACAGCTCTTTTATCTCACAATATAGAATTTCACTACAAGAATATGTTTAGCCATAAAAACACCTGAAGACTGCACCGCCATTCAGTGGGACCTTAAAAGCCTATTGAGTTGGGTAGGGAGACACCTGAGGCGGCTCCACCAGGGCACGCGTCAGTGACAANTGTTCATGTGTAACCTGCTCTCGGTGACCTTGCCTTGGCAGGGGAGGAGGGGTTGGACTGGATGATCTCCGGAGTCCCTTCCAAGCCTAACAGTTCTGTAATTCTGTGATTCTTCCTGCTGCTTCTGTTCAGGCAACAGTTACATTATCATTTTATGCCAGAGATTTTGAGACACGGGCAGCTAGAGAGAGCTCAAAGAACATATGGCATTACTTCAATGATGAAAAATGGCAGGCTTCCTTTATAATCAACAATAAATGGGTTTTGTTAAAATATTGCTCATATTTTTAAAAACCAAAACCATTATTTTGGTTCCCCATTTTGAGAGGGTCCAGTGGAGAGCCACAAGGATGATCAGGGCTCTGCAGCATTTCTCTTATGAGGAGAGACTGCAGGAGCTGGGCAGATGCCAAGAGGATGGTGCCAGACTCTTTGCAGTGGAGCCCACTAATAGGTCAAGGAGTAATATCCATAAAATAAAGCACAAGTTCCACCTCAACATGAGCAAGAAGTTTTTTACACTTAGGGTAGCAGAGCAGTGGCACAGGCTGCTGGGGAAGGTCACAAACTCTCCCTATCTGGAGACATTCAAAACCCACATTCCTGTGTAACCTGCCCCAGGTGATCCTGTCCTGGTATAGGGGTTGGACTGGATGATCTCCAGAGGTCCCTTCCAACACTAACAATTCTGTGACTCCATGATTTTTGGTAGTAGCTGGGTAATGGCAACCAGGATTGTCAACCTGCGTTGTAAATTTCTGGACCTGAGAAGAAAATGATTGCTTTCACAAGTGTGAAGATAAATGTCAGAAATAAAATGGGCTCATCTATTAATCCTTTCCCTATATTTATGTTCATGTAAAATAATTTTAGATCTCTCTAAGGCAGTAATCAGCATAAAATAATCTACCTGAGCAATAATATAATTCAGTGGAAAAGTGATTGTAATGTAAATCAAGATTTGCCCAAAAGCGATCATTTTTATGGAAAAGATTTTTTTTTCTCAGATATTTTGGTGCTTAATGCTGGTTTCTTAACTGTGACTCAGTTCAACATATCAAACATATGTCAGGGTCCTTTTATGGATTATATTGTCAGACTGTACTGAGCCAACTGAAGACCCTTCACACCAGTTTGTTCCTCTTCCAGTTTCAGTTACTTTTCTTGAGTAATACAGAGGATTCAGGGGGGCTCCTACTCTGGAGAGAGATTAAATGAGAGTGTGATATGTCTATCTGTGCCCAATTAACTAATGAGCATTTTCTGACATTATGCAAGAATATCTAACATTGTTCATAAGCAGTAGTGCAATAAAGCTGTTCTTATGCATTATAAACAGCCTCGTGAGATGCAAGCTATGGTTCAACAGACTGAATTTCCCTTAGTAGGAGTGCCTCCTATTTTCTAAGACAAATACTTTCCAGCAGACTTTAAAACTAGAGTCAGTACTGCTACATGTGCTGATGCTCAGAAATTTTTTTAGCATGTTAGGTTCTGTTTCATAGATATGAAAGGCCAATTTCTCAAATCAAATATCTCTACCGAGTATGAAGTCCAGAAGTTTTTGTATTAAATATTGGGGCAGCATACTTAAAATGTGAAACAAAGCCAAATTATTTTCCTAATAGTATTAAAATGTTATCAACCAACATAATTCCACAGAAGTAAGTGCCATTTTTCTATTAATGAGAAAAGCTACACTGTTCAGAAACAAAAATTATGTATTTATAATATTATAATATTGAAATTGAAATGTTTTTTCTTTTAACATTAAATTTCTAGACAAAGGGGATGTATAAAATACAGACTCATTTAAATTGAATAGAAACAAAAATATTTTTTAAAAAGCAGTATAAAATGTAATTTTAAATTTATACAAAAAGTTCATCATATTAATAGCATACGCATTTTTTGCTGTTGAGCAACTTTTGCATCATATTCTTATCACTGGCTCAGTTTTCAGTACTTAAAGTGCTTACAGGTGCCTGTCAGCCATTTGCTGTTTATGGAAACAAACTGGTTTTTTTATTATTTTCAAAAGCTGCGAATAAATTAACAGTAAAAAGAAAGATAAGGGAAAGCATAACTCCAATTATCAGCTGGTATGCTGAACAAATAAATGCTATTGTTGAAAAGAACAGCGTATCTTTTGTCTTCTGAAAGTTAACTGAAATCATAAGCATACCTCAGCTAATTACAAGGAACACGAATAAGGGAAGCTTTGGCTAAATAATGTTTAAAAGAGTTATATATTGCAATTCACAGGGTTTTGGGAAATTTCCCTTCGAATGTTAAATGGCTAGCTGTAGCAATCTATGAACCACTAACAAATATCTCTAGAAAGTTGTGGGTGATGCTGAGGTCTCAGAACAGCAGGTCAAATGCAGTGCCTATCATCAAAAAAAAGAAGGGAGAAGGAGCACCTAGGGAACTGTAAACTGTTCAGCCTGGCTTTAGTACTGGAAAGCTACTGAAACAAATTATTGAACAATCAACTTGTAAGTTTTTGGAGGACAATCAGGTGATAAGGTATGGTCAGCAATAATTTGTGAAGAAAAAATGGTGTCAAACCAATTTCATTTTCTTTTCCTTCTGGGTACTAGCTTTGTGGTTAAGGAACAGTCAGCAGAAATACTGTTGCCTGTCTCTATATAATTTTCGAATGCACCATATCTTTTATAAGCAAACTAAGCAATTATGGCTTAGATATTACTGCTTTTAGAGAGATCACAGCTGGTTAAAATCTCAAAGGATCATGGTTTGGTTTCAAACATGATTGGGTAAGGATTTTTCTTTATTTTATTTGGTAATTTTCTCAGTATTACTTTTTATTTAAGCTAAATACATGATTGACAGAGTAATAACCAATCAGTGGAAGTTTACATATGACATTCAGGACTGTGAAATGGCAGGCCCTTTACAGCGCAGAATTAAAACCGAAATAAAGTGATTTGGATAAACTAAAATAATAGTAATTAAATCCAAAAGAGGTAAGAATAATGCACTAGATTTAGAAAGAAAATATTTCTGTTTGAAAAATAACTGCTTATAAAGTAACATTGCAGAAAGAACATAGACATATTTTGCACTGTGGTACAGGCTGAATGTAGACGGACCACAAGATGCTGTTAAAAGACAGGCTACTGGGTATCAATTTTTCATGACAGAAGTGCTATGATGGAAGAGGTAGTTATTCTCCTCATGTTGACAGTCATGATGTGTATCATCTGGTACAGTATACACAATATAGGCCACACAGATTAATATGGAATTCATGAGATGAATATGCTCAAGAGAAGATGGACAAATATAAGTGGTTTTATAACAGTGTATATAAAAAAATAAGAGAAAATTCAGAGGGATTACACCTTGTGGGAAAAAAAAAATCATGTAAGCAGTATCATGATCTTCAATTATGTAAAACTTTTGTTTTAAAGAGGATCATGAGCTGATCATCTAAATCTACTGACACAAGGAAAAAGTAATAAACAAAGGGAGTATGCCCTTGTATAAGGAGTATCTTATAATTGAAATAATTCTGGAATGGAAAAAAATTTTCTGTGCGTTCAGTCCCTGCCATTGTAAGGATTTAAAAGTAGGTTGTGTAATATCTATCAGCTATGAATGTTCAAGGATGGGCTTATCCCAGCACTTGTAAGGTTCTTCTGAGATGTGGCAGTCTGCAGTATGAATAATTATTCTAATCAGAGGACAAAGTGGGGACAGTTCTCCTTCAATTTTGTCTCATATTCCAAAATATTGCAGCTATGTCCTTTGCACATATTTCACTTTTTGAATACTTTGTTATGAAATATGCAAAATATCTTAGAGCATTTCTCTTTTCAGCAACTTACAGGAGTTNTGGCTGGGAGAGTTATTTAGTTATCTTGGTACACATTAACATACAAAACTCTTAATGGATATTGGGAGTTGTTGGCCTTCCAGTAGTATTTTTATTTGCAGACCCTTCGTAAAAAAGTTACTTGAGTTCTTTAAAGTTACACCTACCTTAAAGCAATTAGTACTCAATTTAAGTATAGTTTACACAAGAGAAATCTCAATTTCATTAAGTCCATCGTTCTAGATAACATTTTGCCAAACAATACCTGTAGAGAAATATTTGTCAACTTTTTGGCTTAAATTTCAGTTAATTTTTTCTGTACATTTGTGAAGAATTTTTAAGCCTCCAAACACTTCAGTTTAGGTACCAGACATAAAGGATTTAAGGCTAAGCAGTAAAAATCATTCAAGCTATACTTGTACAAGAAAAGTACAACCACAGCTATAACAAGAAGCAGAGAAACAAAGCTGTTTTTTCCTTGAGTACTGAGTTTAAAGTTAAGTGATCTTAGTGGCAAGTAGCTGGAAATTGTAGCTTGTTAATGAACAAAGGAAACAGAATCTTTAGGCTCTAAAACATTTTTTAAAAGATTCTGCAACTATCTTTGCATAGGATCTAGAAAATCTGTAGTACAAGAAGGAGGGAAGGGAAAGGAAAGAAAGAGAAGAAAGAAGGAAAAAGAAAAAAAAGTCCTCAGGTGATACCTTGTACATAATAACAAACACATTATCCATACAAAGGATTTGGGGTTTTTTTCCAAGTGTCTGAACTGGAAAGTGCATATATAACAGGGGCTTTTTTCAGTATTTAGTGATACATTAACATATGTAGTTGTAGGATACATCAAGAAAAGGTTAATTACTCAATTTTTCTTACTCCTTTTCTAGCAAGATCATGCCAAAGGTATTCAGAGGAAACATCAAAATGTTAAAGAAAAATAGGATTTCTCTTAATTTTGNTTTGTCTCATATTCCAAAATATTGCAGCTATGTCCTTTGCACATATTTCACTTTTTGAATACTTTGTTATGAAATATGCAAAATATCTTAGAGCATTTCTCTTTTCAGCAACTTACAGGAGTTCTTTACTTTTTTTACAGGTAAAATGAGAATTTCTCCCTGTATTGCTAGGACTTTTTCCCCTCTGTGAAAAGATAGGAAATTTTCATGGGTATATTCTACAAGTAAACATGTTATAAGAAAGTGTCCCAAAAAATCCAAAGCACTTTCTCCGAAGTACAGGGAAGTAATATACTGACTGTAGCTCAGAGCACTGAAGTAGTGATCTCAAACTTCATAATNTTAAAAGATTCTGCAACTATCTTTGCATAGGATCTAGAAAATCTGTAGTACAAGAAGGAGGGAAGGGAAAGGAAAGAAAGAGAAGAAAGAAGGAAAAAGAAAAAAAAGTCCTCAGGTGATACCTTGTACATAATAACAAACACATTATCCATACAAAGGATTTGGGGTTTTTTTCCAAGTGTCTGAACTGGAAAGTGCATATATAACAGGGGCTTTTTTCAGTATTTAGTGATACATTAACATATGTAGTTGTAGGATACATCAAGAAAAGGTTAATTACTCAATTTTTCTTACTCCTTTTCTAGCAAGATCATGCCAAAGGTATTCAGAGGAAACATCAAAATGTTAAAGAAAAATAGGATTTCTCTTAATTTTGGGCAGGGGTTTTTTCCCACTTACTAACACATATTTCAGAGTCCTTGTGTATATTTAAGAACCAGATTATTTATTTGGACTAACTGATCAACCAATCAGTGTTTTGTAAGAAAAACACAGAAGTTCCTATTAAAACAGCAGTTTCTCTACTGAAGACCATATCTAGCTCTACAATGGGAGGTGAAATGCTTTTTATTATTCCTTGGAAAAAAAGTCTGGTTCCTGTTTATTGGAAGGCATAATAAATAAGTTCTGTTTGTCTTTCCACACAGTGTTTGATGAATATGCGAGATGCATTAATAATAACTGATGATGGAAGGAATTAGTTGAATGTCTTCCATTAAAAGATAGTCCATAAGACACTGGTGGTTTGATGACAGCTTTCATTGAGTTTGTATTCTACTAGTAAGAAATGAACTTTTTCTGAAGAGTAATTCCTTGAGTTAATTTGTCTAAATCTCTCTGTTTATGGATAATAGTACCTGTGTATAATGT
>WBMY01006397.1:80588-95070 GCA_013397315.1 Donacobius atricapilla | reverse complement strand
TTTTGCCTATGTTTGGAAGATGCATGTAAAATTTGTCTTTCTCCAGTTGCCGAAGGCTTTCTTCAGTCTCCATGACATTTCAAATCTAACATAAAATTACCTAGAAGGGCCTGTTACCTCAGCCCTCCTTATACTGCCCATCAGATCCCAGAGACTCACGAGGGATGATGTCTTGCAAGCAATTTTTGACTCTGCCTCACTCTTGTCTGGTATCTCCCCTCCTCCCTGAGCCCTGTCACTAAACTGCAAGGCCTGTCACAGCTTGTCAGTGAGGACTGAGGCAAAGAAGGCAGTAAATACCTCAGTGTCCTCTCTCTGCTGTCACTGAATCAACAGCCTTCATTTGGCAGCATTGCCATTTTGTCTTTGTTTAGTTTTTTGCTGCTCACATAGCAATGGAGACTCTTGTTGCATATGATATGCCTCCAACTTCAGCTGAGTTTGACTTTCCTGAAGCCATCTGCGCATCTGTGAAGGGCAAGGTTTTTAAAATATTCTTTGGTAACCTGTCCCTATTTCACCTTTTTATGCTGGTGGGTTTTTTGTTGTTGTTTTTTGTTTGTTTGTTTGTTTGTTTGTTTTCTCTCCAATGGAGCTATGCTGGGAGTTTCCCACTTAGCCAAAGCAGCTTTGATTTTCTGAGTATCAGGATAAACTGTTCTGGTTTGTCTTTCAGAACTGTTTTCAGAAACTGGAATATCATCTTCAAGTTTCTTAATAGGACAAAATCTGTTCTTGTGAAGCTCAGGTTCTGTGTGCTCCTGTTTCACTCCTTTCAGGAGCTCAAAGACCATTACTTCAGGATCACTGTAGCTGAGGTTACCATTGGTTACCACATGTCCATCCTGTGCCTCCTTATTAACAAATAGTAGATCCTGCTGTGTGTCACACCTGTTTGTCCCATCCAGTTTTCCTTATTGGGAGGTTCCCTCTAAAATTCTCCAGAAGTTTTGGTTACTTATGTCCTGCCAAACTGTCCTTTGGGTAGTTCAAACAGTTTAAAGAAGATTTTGTCCACTTCCTCACCTAGGCTGGCTGGTCTGTAACTCATTCCCACCATGTTGTTAGCTTCATCAGTCTGACCCTGCTGTAAAACAAAAGGAGTATTTTATATTTCTTGGAATAAATAGCTGAAACAATAAAATTTCATTATCATCCTTTTCTTATAATTACTGGATGACAAAAGTTTCACAATCAAGGCCCACGTGAATGTGGTAGGTACAAAAAAAATTATAATACATATATGAAGTTATAAGAAAGGTAACTCATGATATTTGTCTCTTGATTTTTGATTAATAACACAGAAAGTTGTATCTGTAACCAATTGTGTAAGCTGTAACACTAAACAACCTATCAGTTAGGAAAGCTGTTGTTTGGACAAATATTGGTCTTGGATTTTGCAACCACTGAACTTGGGTTCAAAGCATACGTAAATGGTTCTTGTTTGGTAACATCTCACAGTAATTTTTAAGAGTGTAAGTGACTTCACAGTGTAAAAGTCTGTGTGACTATTTACCTAAGGAATATTTGACTGTTTCTAGTGGGTACTCCCTAACTTACTAAGCAGTCCCACTCATGTTAGTCACATGGTCTCAACTGACATACAAGAAAGTGCAGATATTTTACTTCTCCCTTAGCAATTTTTCCATGAACGGTAACTGGTTTTTTTCAATCTTTGTGAAAGTCTTGAAGCCTAATCTTTAGAAAAGTTTTCCGTTTTGAAGTTAATACCGTATGTAGTAGGAAAAAAACTGAGATTAAAATAGTGGTTCCTCAAATATGACTTTATCTCAGAATAAAAATGTTTTGTTCAGTGTGGGTTTTTTCCTGCTCTGGTGATTAATGAAAAAAAGAACTCAAAGATACTTTTGCAACATTAGTAATTATAAAGTATGCTTGTTCTTATCCAGCTATGAATATTATCACAGTAATATTCTTTTTTTTAAAATGGATTCATGCACATAAAGATTGTTCTATATATGAAAAAAACCAGATCGCTTAATAGCATGAATTTAATTAATTCCTCCTATAGTGCAAGTAAGAATTTGACAGCCCCATGCTTTCTAGCTGTGAAATATTCAATAAATTTAAATAACTCTAAATATTCAAAATGCATAAAATATGCTGGAGGTAAGAAAATACAGTGCTAGTAGTACAAAGACCAAGAGATATAATTTTGGTCTAATTGACTGTAGGTGTCCTCAAAAGGAGGTAACTGGAACAGCCCAAAATTAATATAACTTAAAGAAAGATAGGTCTGTTCTGACTGTAGGAATTATCTCATTTAAACTTTATTGTGTTAACTTGTGACCATAACAGAAGCCAGAAGTACAAGTGGGGAAAAAAAAATTTAACAAAATTTCTGTGAACAATAGATCTTTTCATAAATTCCCAGACAAGTGGGGGAAATTAGCTTGACTCAGATAGACCCTTTACTAGGGAAAAAATGTCTGGGTTGATGGCTCATTGTGTTTTGCATCTGCCACCTAATAAAATTTTGTATCCCTCAGGGTTTCCATATGACCAAGATTCATCATTTCTCATCGTTTTCAATACTGAATCCCTGGACATCCAAGCGAGAACTCACCTAGTTCTAAGTGTGACCTAAGTTTGACTGATAAATTCCCTGTGGAATGACAAGAGTGGTTTTTTTTAGTCAATCAATTTAAAACTCGCTTATACTTTATACAGCACAGGGGTAGGTTTTAGACTTAACTGGTTTTATTACAGAAGTGATCCTGAGCATTCTGAGACATACTCTGACTGTTATAATCAGGGGAACAAAATCAGGTCAATGGGAAATTGAATAATATAATAGACTATCCAGTGAAGTCTTATGGGATAGAAGTTCAATAATGATAACTTCAGTTCTTTTGCATATTCTTTCAGCATTTTTGTACATAAAACAAAATAAAATACAATAAAATAAAATAAAATAGGAAAAAAAAATTAAAATAATGAATGCCCAACCAAACCCAAATCTTTAGCCTTTACTTATACTATGGTACTTTCCAGAATGGACTTCAAAGTGCTACATGAGCAAATCATGTTATTTTTAAAATGAACCCCAGTGAAGAAGACAAATACTAAGATTCATGCTCTCTCATGACTCATTGTACATTTTCAACACTCAGAGCATATCCTATGAACTTAGCAGCAATTAGCTGAGGAAGGAATAAGCATTGTTTTCATTCTTTTTCTTTAGAAATAAAAGTGAGAATTCCCAGTAATGCCTTGAATTCACTAAATGGGAGATTTTTGCTCTGTAAAAAATAAGGAAGATCTCTTTTTTAGAAAACAGTACCTTAAAACTTGCTTCAAGGAAAAAAAGCAAAGGAGGAGACTGGTCAAAAATATTTCCTAAAAGACTGTTCATGAAGTGACCAATTTTAACCCGAGTATGTGCTAGAGCACAGTGAGTGACTGAATTTTGTGTTCTAATGCTACACTGGAAAATAAAGCAGCACAGACTGGGAAAGAAGAATAAACAACAAAATAGCATAAATAAAACTGCTTCAAAGAAGCATAAAACTGGAATTGATCCTCCTCTGTAGAAATTTAAAAAAATCCAAAATTTTACCTCTGAGTAAAAGAGCTTATGTCAGGAGCATCTACTTCAGGGATGTGAGAGTATAGGCCTAGACTTTCTGATTAGAAGACAAGATTAAAATGATTTTGAAACGTCATATTGCTCAGTGGTTGACTTGCTTGAATTTACCCTCAGTGAAGCCATATCAGCTATCTCTGTAAACCACCCTGCCTTCCATATGCTTTGACACAATTCAGGAGCATTTATTCCATATCTTACAAGAAGTGAGGTGAGGCTGCATGGTTGAGTTCCTAGGGTCCTCCTTATTACTCTTTTTAAAACTGGCTGCCATTTTTCCAGTCACCAAGAATGCCACCTGACTGCCATGGCTTTTCAAATATGGTGGTGAGTGGCTTGGCAGCTGCATCAGCCAATTCTCTCAGGACTACAGAATGCATCTCACCAGGTCCCATAGAGCCATGACTACTCAGGGTCCTCAGGGGGTCATGAATCTGCTATTCTTTTATTATGTGAAGGACTTGATATTCACGGATGTGTGAAGACTGAAAACTGAAGCAAAAACCAGTATGACCACTGCAAGCCAGGCTGACAAGAACCTTGACCCGTCTAGTTAGTTTATGTATGTTGGGAAGCAACAGATCCAGTACGGGTTTGCCTCCAATTGGGCTTCCACCTGCACTATGAACTTATCTTCAAAGCAACCCCAAGGGGTTTGGGGGCTGTTTATGGCTTGGAGTTCTGTTTTGTCAACAGAGAAGTGCCCAGACTGGGTACAGCCTGTGAGCATCATGCTTCCTGAAGTTGAACTTCACTGGCAGGCTACTCTTGATTGGGCTAAACACAAGCCACAAGATTTCATTTATTGGCTTGGCCTCTAATTTTCATCCATAAGCTCTCAATCTGTTCCACATGGTTTTCCAAAGACAGCTTGGTGGAATCAATCAATATTTTTCACAAATGGGACATCTCTAGTCCCCTGCCCCTTCTTTGAGTTGCCTGCATTTTCATCTGCATACAAGCCATGAGTTGCAGTGTTCCAGTTGTGTGTTTCATCCCACGAAGTTTAACTGATGACAGCCAGGTAATAGCTTTGTAACTTCACAGATATTTCCAGCTGTGGCAAAATTTCTCCTTGGATGAAAGTTGTTCATTATAACCTAAATGTAATATTAACACACCCCTCCATGCCAAATGTACAGCCTTCAAGGTACAACCTCCCCTCATTGGGCATGCACTCCACATTTTTGACTGTATTTTAAAAGCAAAGTGTGACAATTTTATACCAATTGGTAACAGAGGTACAACTAGAGTCACTCAGTTTCCACCTAAACATAGAGAAGTGAAAAAATAAGTCAAGAATGGAGGACAAGTTAGGGAAGATTCAATTTTAACTGCTGGGATCAGTCAATGGGCTGAAGCTATCTTCCTCCCCATAGGGATGCCTGTTGGGTAGTCATCATGCCCATGCATGGTGAATATTTTATTGGGGATATGAGCTTGTCTGTGTATTGCTTTCAATATGTTTTTGCAGTCATATACTATCAACGGCAATCGTCAAACATTAACTTGTAACAATTTTATATTAATTAAGGGTGTAATTCCAGAAACACTTGGTGTGAGTCCTTCAAGGGTACTAGGCAGAGGGTAACATACTCAGAGAAGGAAGACCCCCTGAGGGATTATAATTTAGGAAGACCAGCTGGGGTCTCCCTTGCGCTGCTGTATTTCCCTGACAAAGTCAGTCAAAACACCCTCCAATACAGCAGGACTGCTCAGCAAAGGTCCCCCTTAACTGGAGGCTGACAGACTGGTCAGGCACCAGGATTTTGGCTTTCCTGGGGTGCTGACAGAAAATTAAATACTGAGGGCCAAGGAAATCTCCCAACATTAAGGGTCTAGGAAATTTACCCTTTTCATGTGAGAAGGTCCTTACTTGGATGTTCTTTTGAAATTTGCTACGTACCTAAAGATTGCAGGTATTGAACCTACTGAGAATTTTGTTGTTTCTCTCAGGCACTACCCTGAGTAACTCAAACTACCTTCCCCTAGAGCCGTTGAGTAGGCTCAGGCATTACACCTTGTACATGCATTATCACTTGAGCAGTTGCCCTACCCACAGCAAATAAAAGAGCCTTCCCTGCAGGAGCCGCTGCAGTCCTAGTGTTGAGAGAAGTGCTCCAGCTGGGTTATACAATATCTCAGCTGTGTCTCAGGCAGGAATGTGGAGTAGGCAGCAAGACAGAGTGCCCACCCTGCTTCTGCATCCACCAGTCTCTACATGAACAACTCCCCTGAGTCTTCCTCATTGTTTAAAAAATAATAATCCTTATATTCTACTGGTAGCTAATGTTACTTAGAGATATTATTTTGGATCAAAATTTCTTCTTATTGGAAAGGAATACTCTAAAATTTGTTCTGTAGCAAAATAAAATAAATATTTAAATACTTAAATTTTCTACAGAAAAGTGTTCCAGAAAATTTCAATGGGAAAATTTTGGGAGAAGACATTCTAGAAAGATCAAAACCAGTGTACTAGAAAGCCACTGAAAAATGCTAAATTACCATTTCAACAGTACTATATCACAGAATCACAGGATGGTTGAGTTGGAAAGGGACTTCCAAGATCATCTGGTCTAATAACCTTGCTCAAGAAGGGCCATCTACAGGCTGTTGCTGAGGCCATGTCCATTTAGATCAATGTATCCTCAAACTTTAGGAAAAAATATATGAGAAATCCAAATATTCCCAGTTTTCATCACATAATTAATAAATTAAGTTGTTTTCTGCAATATAAAATACCATAAATTATTATTTGCATGCCTACAAAAAATAGCATTGACTTTAAAAAACTCACAGTTAAGTTGAGTACTTAAAAGTCAAGTATTTCTATAAATAGAATTTATTACACTAGGATGTTTTATATATTTTAAATGTTTTCTTATGTTAAATGTCATATTTAATTAATTCAGCTTCCCATTGTTTAACATCATGATATGTCTAGAGGTTTTTTTTATATATTTATACTTTTTACATAATTACCATTTTCAGATTTCAATCTATAGTTTCTTTTGTTTGTTCCACTTGCAGACTGCTTAAGTAACATTGTTGTACAGTTATCAAAAGAAAATTTAAGTTAAACTTATCCTACATGCATGACACTATAACTGAAATCCTTGTTTAATTTCTTAGCATAACATTATTACATTAATAAACCAGCTATTTTTGATTTAGTGTTCAGACAGGCAAAATTAATTGCCTGGAAGTAACTTCAGAATTCTAGACTTTGCTTTAGTCTTAGAAACAGTCATTGCTTCCAGCCAATTTGTGATTCTTAACCAAAACTGGACCTGAGTCCTTGTGAACATATAATCTCATGAAACACATAGAAAGTGCAATTACACAGTAAATTATGCTGTAAATAAGAATTCCTCTTAATGCTTGTGTTTAATTTGAAGTTTCATCCACTTCAGCTATATTATGCAAAATCTTAGTAATTTAAATTTTTGCACTGGTTGCTAATTCTCTCAAAAAGTGTTTACAAAATTTGAAAACCATATTAATTACTAAAACTGTCTTCCCTATTAATTTTTTTATTGGATGAGGTACAGTTATTTTTTAGCCACTACTGAGACATGAATTTCTATGTCTGTCCAGTTATAATTTTTCAAAAGTCATGGTAAGAAAGGGCATGGAAAGTTTAACTATGTGTGATAGTTAAATCTGTCAAATTATATATGTTTAAATGTTTACTCAAAATGGCTATAACAAATTCTGGTTAAAGTATATGATTAAAAATTGTCACATAAAATGTGTAAACCTCAATTTCCTTGGAAAAAGGTAGGCTTACAGACATGCTATATTTATCTCCTGGCCTGCTTGAACTTCATGGTGCAAAAAAAAGGAGGTTACATTTCTGCAGCATGCTGCCCAGGCTCGTTAGCTCTAATGGCAGGGCTAATTAACTCAGATGTAGAACCACACAGCTACGGATGTTCTGCTTTTGGATTTAGCATTGACCTTAGTATTTACAGGGTACCAATTTATTAGTTTAAAATGCCTGAGAAAATTTCATGTAAATGTAAGTGAATTGATAGGAAAGAAAAGACTCTGAAGTTGCAAAACTGATACTTTATCATTCAGTAAGGTAAAAACTACATCTGTCGTTACTTAGTGTGTTCAGAGAGTATTATACAGCACAGTACATTCATATTAGAGATTTGATTTTATCTGCAAGTCCTGAATCACAAAAGGATGTGCCTCAGTTGTTATCATTAACTACTTTATGAGGTACATTACTTTTCAAGGGATTTCATTAGTACTTTTTTAAAGATGAAAATACCCATGAATCCATCTGTCAAAATAAGAGTGGAAGGAGAATACACGTTTCTATTTCATCTAAGAAAACAGGGGGTTTTATCTTTAGCTGGTACGTGTGTATATATATTAACACATATGCAAAACCTCTGGAAGTGTTCAAGACCAGGCTGGATGGGGATCTGAACAATCTGGTCCAGTAGAAGGTGAATCTGTCCATGGCAGGGAGGTGAAAACTAGGTTATCTTTCATGTTCCTTCCAGCCCAAACCATTTTATGGTTCTATGAAAATTCATGAGTGCATCTCCAGGAACTAGCTTACCTAAATGCAAACTGGTATTCATATTGGAATTTTTTTTGACTCAAGGCACTTTCAAGCAAAAAACCACTTATTCTAAATTGCACATGTTCCACATTATTTTGTTCATGTAATCTGACATAACAGTCACAGAGTGCAATTGTAAGTCATCACATAATAAAATAACAAAATGCCATCTGTGGTGAAGTTTCAGAAATTTGTAGGTGATAGGATTCATCATAATTTCTAGTGCAATGTCTCAGAAGATGGGGCAGATGTCATCCACATACCTGCAAGCCAGATATCCCTACATTTCTGCCATCAGCACTTGCTATTCAAGTAGTTCAGTGCATACTCATGATTTTTGTGCTTACTGCTTAGCTCAAGGTTTACTGATGGTCTCTCACCTTCCCTTTCTCAAACTCTGCATTTTTCTTCTTTGTCATTTTATGTTTATTTAATCTACTAGGTTAAAATTCTATCAATGGATCTGAAAATTCAGTCTTCATTTACTTGTTACTGTTCTGTGCCATAGTCTGCACTTCTGAATGATCACTGAATGATCAGTGTGATCATTTTATTTTTATAGTTTCATCATAATGCCTACAAAGATCTGAAGTTGTTCTGTGTTAGGGTTTGCAATGAATCCTTACTTATATTCATGCCTAAATACTTGTGGGCTTTTAGTGGTTTTCTAGAATAGTGTAGAATAATAGTCAGGAAGTACACATTCAGAATATTGTGTGTCTGAAAGGCAAGGATTCATTTGACAACTCTGGAAATACAGAAAAGACTATTAATTTTGCAGAATAGCTAAAATACGTATGGCAGAAGACAGAACATCATCTGCCTAAAATTCCTTTTACCTGATTTACACTATCAGTGATCCTTAATTTCCCTTTTTTTGCTCAGCAAATCTCTATCATTTAAGTTAACAAGTTAAGAATTCATCCTCAAATGTATGAATTTAACCACTTCACTTATAAAGTGCAACCCATACAACTCTTCTGAAACTGTATTTCATATTTATAAAACTGGCAACATTAATGATTTATGAAAAAGTGCATTTTACTTTTAGGTAAAATGTCTATTGAAAATTTACTATTTTACTTCCTCTCCCCCTCCATCTACCTTATTTCAAAACAATTTTCAGTAATTCAAGTGGAAAATTCCTGATCTGAGTATATAGAGGAAATATATTTTTTCATTGTAGATAAACAAAAAAAATTGGAATCTTTGAGTAGAGATCAAGCAAAGGAAGTTCATTCCAAGAAAGTCAGAATAAAATGGGGGAAAAAAAACAAACCAAACCAAAAGCAAAACCAAACAAAAAAAAAGACCCCAAAATCAACAAGAAACAACAAAACCAAAAAAACCCCACCAAAATTTATCACAGAAGATGCAAATCAGTACAGTTCAATTTTTACAGCAAGCTGCCTATGTAGTGATAAAAATCTTGGTCTTACAGAAGTTAGCCACAGATCTTCCATTAACTTTGATGGGACCTTTTGCCTTTTTTTTTTTTTTTTCCTATTTGTGCACTCACTGTACAAAGAGTAAAAAATCCTTCCTATATTTCTGAAAACAAAGCAAGTAAGTTTTTTCCTCTTGTTTTGTACCAGGGGAACTACAGAGTGAATAACAGCACATCTACCTGTCACAGAATATAGTAGCAAATTATCTCCAGGGTAATACCATGCCAGAGAATTAACTCGATCCATTAGAACAGGAACCACATGCCTGTGCTGATACACTTCTTGTGCTTCTTATTGTGAAGGGCCAGGCAGTTGTGAGGCAACAATGTGGCTAACGGTTGTATGTTAGCGCTTTTGAATTAGTTGACGGATAGTTATTGTGTCAAAAAAAATTTGTTCTATTGGCCTGTTTTTACACCTGCTTCCTGACGATTGAATGAGCACTCACTACTTTTTATGTTGAGATGTGATGGGTTGACCTTGGCTGAGCCACCTGGTTCCCATCAGACCACTGTTCCCATCATTCCACCTCTTCAAAAGGACCGGGACAGAAAAATCAATGAAAATATGTGTTAAAATAAGGACAAGAAGATCACTTAACAATCTTGTTGTGGGAAAAGCATGTTTCACTGGGAGAAATTAATTTATTACACATCAGTTGGAATTGAGAAGCATGGTAAGAAATAAGAACAAAACTAGAAATATCTTCCCCTCACCCCTCCCTTCTTCTTATGCTCAACTCAATCCTAATTCTCCCTAGTCCCAAGTGATACAGGAGGATGGGAAAATTGTAGTGTCAGTCAGTTCAAAGATCTTAATCTCTTCCTTTTCTTTTTCCTCATGATTTTTCACTGCTTTGGTGTAGGGTCTCACCCATGGGATAGAGTCTTTCATTAAATTCAACATGGGTCCTTGCCACTGGTTCTGGCAGAAAACCTGCACCTGTATGTGCTTCTGCCGGGCCCATCTGTCTGCTGCACCATGGGGTTCTCCATCGGTTGCAAGCTGGTATTGATATCTGCATCACTATGGACCTCAGTGGCTACAGGGGCACAGCTACCTCACCACACAGCTACCTCACCACCATTTGCACCATGGCCTGCAAGGAAACCTTAGAACTCAACACCTGAAGTGTCTCCTCTCCTTCCTCCTCCCCCGATCTTGGTGTCTGCAAGGCTGCTTCTTTCATGTTTTCATGACTTACTGGACTTTTTATTCTTAAATATTTTATCACAGAGATGCTACTGATGTCATTGATTGGTTCAGTTTTGGCCAGTGGTGAGTCCAGCTTGTGGCTGGCTGACACCAGCCACTTCTGAGACACGGGCGGTTTCTGGTGTCTTCTCCTAGAAGTCCTCTTACAGACACCTCCACTAGCAAAAATCTTGCCATATAGTTTCAATACAAGGAAAAAAGTTCCTAATTTCTTACTCAGTGTCTCCTTTATGCTGATGTCTCCTTTATGTCTTCCAGAACTTTTCTATCTGTTGACGTTTTTCCAAGATAAAAGGTTCCTGGCTATTTAATTTCTCTTTGTATGGAGACTATTTCTCACTTGAACATTGTTTTCACAGTTTTCCATGTTGTCCTAGCTGTGCTACTTTCTGGTTTAGATGAAATTACCTCAACCATATATTGTGTTTTGAATGTGAATTCGTACAATAGCAGAGTGATAATGATTTCTAATTTAGTCTCAATTCTTTAACTCTTTGTTGCTTCCTATTCGTTTGTATGGCATTTTAGGTGTTGTTAATCTTGACTTGACCCTTGAGAAAACTGTTCACTATTACTCTTTCCTGGCAAGTAGGAATGTATAATTGTCTGTTTAAGGTGATTGGGGTTTTTTTAATGTTTTTTTTCCTGTAAATTGCTTTGTCTTGACAAATAATTTCAATATATGCATTCAACACAGTGAGATCTTTCTGGAACTCTTCACAGTCAATTTTCATTTGGGTTATATTATTTATCAGCAAATTTCATAACTTATCACAGATCTTTCCTACATTAGTTTTTGAATACAATGAATTTAGCTAAGACGGAGTTCATTTGCTTACAGTGCCCCTCGCAGTGCTTTGTGTTGGTAGCTGGAAATGCGTGGGCAATGCAGCCGTGTTTTGGCTACTGCTGAGCAACACTGGCACAGCATCAGCCGTGCCTCTTCCAACATTTTCCTCTATCAATAGGCTCGGGATAGGCAAGGTCTTGGGGAAGGACACACGTGAGGACAGCTGACCCAAATTAAACAAAGGGATAAAGCATAGCTTTTTTTTAGATATAAAAGCTAAGAAAAAGAGAAGGAAATGAGGGTATTTACTATTTACAGCATTTACTTTCCATAGCAGTGACCATACATGCTGGAGCCCTGCGTCCAAGAAAGTGGCCCGATACCACGTGCTAATACAAGAATAAAACATTTGGGATTTTTTTCCTTTGCATGTCCAAATGCAACATTTTGCTTTTGATTTAGTAAGCTGCCTTGTCTCAGCCTACAAGCTGCTTTTCATGTTATCTACTCTCCTCTGTTCAGCTGAGGAAAGGGGTGATAGAGTGGCCAAGGTCAACTCACCACACTATTGCGCGTTCCTGCGCATACCATTCATCTACTGTAATAATCTAGGTGAACAAATTCTTTACTACACCAAGAAATTGTATTGTTACTTTGCCCGCTGCAGAGGTTGTAAATAAAGGGATGTAGTTCTCTAACTCTCACTGATTCTTTGCTAAATATTGATGTCACACTTTGATTTTCTGTTCTTTCGGTATAGACATTAATGACATGGGTGGGTTCCACAGGATAGCAATTTAGGATTTTAACTCCCCTGGAACACTCAAAGGAAAATACTATCTCATTATTGCAATTTGTAACAGTTACAAGTTGATTTTAAATTCTGTTATGCTGACATTTTAGAATGAACCTATCCCTTGTCTTCTGTGAAGGACAGATTATTTGGGAAACTTCTGAAAACAGTGTTATAGCAGATGCTGAGATGCACACACAAATCTGATTTGGCTTTTCTGCTATGGATCAATACTCTTTAATACTCCACCTACATCTTAATCATGTATCTGTCTTATATATGTGGTAGGTTTTTAAAAATACTGCTTTTTTTTTTTTTTTTTTTTTTTTTTTTTTTTTAGCTTTCATGTTTTCAGCCAGCTGATGGTCAGAATAATTTTCAGCTTTTCTGATGGTGATTTAACATTTTTTCTACCAGGCTGTATGTTATTGTCTTTTCTTTGTTGGGAACTGGCTTCTCTTTCTCATGCCAACATTTCTACATGGTCCACTTAAAGACTTTATTGATCTCTTTGAAGTTCAGTAAAACTTTTCATACATATGGGGAAATTACAACCAAACTTGAGAAGAGGATGATTTAAAGAGAATTCAAAGTTGGTTAAAAAGTTGCTGAAAGGATATATCTCACAGTGAAGAGAGTGTACATGATAGTTTGTCAGGAATTAGCCTTAAGACTTACAGAATTGCTTATTTTAACAACAGAAAAAAAGGCAAAACAAGCTATCTTATAGAGAGAGTTGGAAGACTTGTCTGCATGTAAACTCATAGCTAGTCATATCATGACAACAACTGTTCACTATTTACACTACACTGCTCCTTATTTAGGTGTATAGTATTCACTGAGCAAGGAATAGCTAAGTGGTCTACTGTTTTCAAAGTTTATCTTACCACTCTTCTAAGGGAATAATCTGTATCACAATAAAATAATCTTACTGTGAGAAAGTAAACATGGTGTTTAATCATATGGAAATGATCACAGAGAAAATTTTTATAAAGCATCTGTAACAACATAAATTCTTATCCCAGCTCATTGTACAGTAATTTTGCTAGGTAAACAAATGTCAAGATTATTGTTTATTTAGACTTATATTTTAGCTGAGGCTAAGGTACAGTTATAGTTTCAGGTATAACAGCTAGCCTATAGTATATTTAACCAAAGACAAATTATTAGGTTCTTAAATTGGCCTGATACTACTGGGCTCAGTGTTACACCTGCACAGCAGCTGTAACATGCTAGAGTTCTACCACTGCAGCACAAAGGTCGGCTTATACAGAGTGATCCAGTGGCCAAAGAAGATCTGTACTCTGAATTGCTTCCTGAGTAGCTGCTCTCTGCACTGGCCTTTGATGGTCTTTTTTCTGTGAGGGCTCAGGAGAAGCACAGCTCCTTTTCCTCCTCTATTGCCATATCTCATACATAACCATGAGCTTTCCAAAGTCCAAAACTCATAACAAAGCGCTGCCTTTTATCTAAGCAGTTTGATTGAGGGACAAGTCAATAAACTGTAGAAAACCCCCTCGTACTTCATAAATCATACAAAATTTTCCAGTCACCACAGAAGGATCATCTCAACAGCAGCAGCTGGGTACCCACTGCAGCTCATTTTTGGTTTACATAAGGATAAGGCCTACAAATTATTTCTGCCACAGTCATATTTGGTTCCTGAGCTATAAAAACATAATGCAAATACTTACCATCAGGGAGGTGAAGCTATTGATCATTCTGAGACTTTCACGTGCTACCAAGTTAGTGGCCATTTAGATGCTTAAATAAAAAAGAGAAAGATGGAATGTCATCCACCACACACATTGCATTTTGTATAAAATGACAGAGGTAAACCTGATTTAATGCATGCAATCATTGTTACACTGTTTGCACTTTAGATGGCTGTGTATATGCAATAGGTAGATACTGCCACAGAAACTTCGAGCCTTATATCAAGGCAGTTCTCAAGGCCTCCTATATCATAGTAAAGTAAGCATGTACACCCTCTTACCAAAAAAAAAAAAAAAAAAAAAAAAAAAAAAAAAAAAAAACACAGGCTATC
>WBMY01006397.1:41658-63868 GCA_013397315.1 Donacobius atricapilla | reverse complement strand
CCTCCTTTGGACACTCTCTAATAGTTTATTGCCTTTCTTATATTACAGTGCCCAAACCAGCACCCAGCGCTTGATGTGAGGCAGCCCCAGTGCACAGAAGAGCAGGACAATCCTTNGCCCTATAAAATAAATTATTCAATGTATTGACTGAATCACCATTTTTAATCTAGTGCAATGGAAAACATTTCTTCTGTTACTTTATTATGGACTTAGTTATGTGTCATTAAACTTTGGAGTTGAATTAACTTTTACCAGAGCAAGGTAATCTGTGTGAGCAGGTGACAATATTCCTATATAGTCCATCACCCAAAAATCTCATTCTACAATGATAAGCTACAAATAAGGGAATTAAAAGACCTGCACAGAATCCTGTTCTGCGTGCTTCTGTTGACAACGATTGCAGTAGCTGATCTGTTATTCTTTATATAGACTGATAAAGGCTCTCATGAACAAACCCTGCCTTCTCTAGTTGTTGACCTCTTTGGTGTGCTCTGCTGCTTGCTCATTGGGCTTCCATCTCCAGCTTCCCCTTTCAGCTGACTGACTCTGTGACCAAGAACTTCAATTCAGCCTGGTCACGGCCAACTCAGGGCAAGTTTATTCCACGTGGGCATCCTTGCCTGTCAGAATGTGATAGGTTCATTCACATCCTATTGTATGCCAAATGGTATTTTTTTCAGTAAGAGATGTTTGCCCTTCTGATGTTTATATTATATCCTTCTGATGTCCTTACTCTAAAGCTGTGCCTTACTCCTAATAGTACTAACTGCCATTAATTATATTAAAGGCAGAAATTCCTAATAGTGTCTGAGCATTTTGTACCTTGGATAGCACGTGTCTCATTCTGAGGCTGTTACATTTGCCTGTTGTGCGTGAGCATTTTTTCATTTCTATGTATAAGTATTATGCTTATTGAGAAGTCACATTGCAGGAGTGTAAAAAAACCTAGAATACTTTAAAATATGTCTGTTTTAAAATACATCAGTTATTTTAAAACACAGAATCACAGAATATGCTCAGCTGGAAGGTATTCACAAAGATCATCAGGTCCACCTTCTGGTCCTACACAGCCCCATCCCTAGGAATCATCCATGTGCCTGAGAACATTGTCCAAACTCTTCTTGAACTCTGTCAGGTTGATGCTGTGACCACTTTCCTGGAGACCCCAGACACCCTTCTCAGTGAAGAATCTTCTTCCTAATATCCAACCTACGCCTCCACTGACATTGCTTCAGGCCATTCCCTCAGGTCCTGTCACTGGTCACCACAGAGTAGAGATCAGTGTCTGACCCTCCCATTCCCCTCACAAGAAAGTTTTGACTGCAGTGAGGTCTGTCATCAGTCTCCTCCAGGCTGAATAGACCAAGTGACCCCAGCCACTCCTCATATGGCTTCCCCTCAAGGCCGTCACCATCTTTGTAGCCTCCTTTGGACACTCTCTAATAGTTTATTGCCTTTCTTATATTACAGTGCCCAAACCAGCACCCAGCGCTTGATGTGAGGCAGCCCCAGTGCACAGAAGAGCAGGACAATCCTTCCGGCTGGTGATGCTGTGCCTGATGCCCCCCAGGACAGGGTTGGCCCTCCTGGCTGCCAGGGCACTGCTGGCTCATGTTCAACTTGTCACTGGCCAGGACCCCCAGGTCCCTTTCCATGGCTCTGCTTTCCAGCATCTCATTCCCTGGTCTGTCCATTCATGCAGGGTTGCCCCACCCCAGGTGCAGAATCCAGCACTTTCCCCTGTTGAAATTCAAATTGTTGGTGATTGCCCAGACCCCTGATTTGTCAAAGTCTCTCTGCAGGGCCTCCCTGCCCTCGAGGGAGTCAACAGCTCCTCCCAGTTTTATATCATCTGCAAGCCTGCTCGGTATCCACTCCAGTCCTACATCCAAGTCATTTATGAAGATGTTGAAGAGCAGAGGGCTGAGGATGGAACCCAGCAGAACCCTCCAGGGGCAGATTCCCAGTCGGATGTCACCCCGTTCACTGTAAGCCTTTGTGACCCAGGTGCTCACCCATCCCATGATGTGTTTATCCAGCTGTGAGCTGTACATTTTGTCCAGAAGGATTTGTGAGAGACAGTGTCAAAGCCTTTACTGAAATCCAAAATGATCAACTGGCTACCCTTGATCAACTGGGTGGGTTACTTTTTTCATAAAAGGAAATCAGATTTGATAAACAGGATTTTCCTCTCATGAAGTTGTGCTGGTTCTGACCAATTACTGTGTTGTGCTTCAGATATTTTTCAGTACCCCAGAATAATCTTCTCCATAACTTTACCAGGCACTGAAGTAAGACTGATAGGCCTGTAGTTGTGGAAGTTTTTAAAAGCTTTGTTTAACACTGAATTGGAACATACGGATTTCTGAAAATTAATTTTATAGCAACTTTATATATGACATGGTGTATTACTATGGTTTAATATATTTTCAAATATTTTCCAGGTATCTTCACACCAGATTTATTTTAAGGAATAAAGAATATAAACAGCTATTTTCAGCGCTCGTTTTAAGGAATCACAACTCTTGGAGAACAATATATTTTCTCAAGCAGACAATCCAACCGACCAAAACATACATGAGACAGGATCTTACAGAAAACCCTGTGAAGTAAGCTTTAAGACTCAGAGACATGTGCTGGTCCTGTGCTCCAGGCATTCCTTCCCTAAACTGAGTAACATCATGTTTAGTAGGACTGCAAACTTATGTGAGGGTACAGTCAATTCAGTTTGTTAAGCAAGAGGTCTTACTAAACTCTAAAACAATACCTTAGTTTCTGCTGCAGTCTCATTTCTTCCCTGCCTCTTGATCAAGCTGTATACCAGCAATAGTGAAAACTATTAGTCTTCTTTTTTTTGGTTAAAAGATGATCTGTAAAACTGTGAAACAAACAGCTGGTCTTGATCCGAGCAGACCAGTGAGTTTTCAGGCTTGCATCATGAATACAAAAACTCACACATCAGACTCTTGGCTAAAGCAGTACAACATTTTTATAAATTTACCAGTAGTTTCAGTTACCAGTGATTTATCATCATTAGTGGGATAAGTGGTATAAGTGGTACTCTTATAGTGGTACTCTTGTATTTTTAATGGAGAAAAACTAACCAACCCTTGACTTCCATAAGCTGCCTACAGTTCTCCATTCTTGTGAAGTACTGATATTTCAAGTCAGAAACCTCTGTAACAGGTTGACTCTGGGGGCTCAAATGGAAAAGGAAGTGTTCTCACTTGTCTTTAAAACAGTAGAAATATGTTGTTCATGTTTGGACAGACACCTCCCATCTCATCTCTTTTGCTCTAAATCCTTGGATTGCGCAGGCTGGCAAAGTAGCATTATACCAGAAATAGTAAGGGGAAAATAATATTAATTCATCCTTTGTATAAGAGCCAGAGTAAAAGTTGATCATATGCAATGAGGAGTAACAGATGTCCAACGTTCATTTAGGAACGTTGAGGCATAAAGCTGCCATGTAAGTGGCTCCATATTGGTGCATTTATATGCAAGACTCCTAAGCTCATTCTAGAGTCATAGAAGCTGAACTCTGGAAAAAAGTTGATCACCAAAATTGGCTTTCACATGGTTTTTTTTCCTTGATAGTTACTTTTCCAGTGTTATTCTCATGTAGGCATATTTTCGTAGGGCGCTGTGTCCCTGGAATTTACATTTTTAATTGTTCTCCATTACTTCAAATACTCACACAAGTTTTGACCCTTTAACCTTTTGTGAATTTGATATTAGATTCCGGGTTTTTTGCACAGTCCTGGTGGGTATCAGAGTCTGTTTAAGGAGAGAATTTATGAGAAGTTTAGTAATTTGCTAATAGCTTTCCACATCTGGAGAAAATTTTCATACCTGGGGGGACTGCTTGTATGATGGAGGGACACACTGAATAAGGAAGTGGTTTTAGTAAGTGCAGCCCAGTCACTGTGAGACTCAAGAGCCCTGACCTAACCACCTGTCAAGCTGATAGGTATTGGAGGAGATGCTGGCTTTGCTTCCCCAACACTCCTGACTTTGCTCAAGTACCTAATTTTTCTATTATCATGCATTTAGAACTGATCTTTTATTTACTCTTTTAGTCTTGTGTTAGTTTGTTTTCTCTGTGGGAGCTTGTGATGTTTGTGGAAAGAAATCTAGCTTGTTATGATCCACAATCATTACCAAATCACAAAGCACAGAAATCAATACCCCAAACCTGAGTGAAAATAACACAGACTCGCTTGCATTAAAATGCACAAAACATGCACCTTTTAGTGTTACCTTTGCTCTAAAGTGAATTTGCTTTTGCTATGTTATCATATCAGCTTTTTTTCCTCTCACTCTGCCCCAGCCCAATGTGTTTGTTGGCTGTGATTAGAGCTGTATATGGTGTAAAACCAAAAGCAGTAATTACATGTAGGGGTGGGGAAGAACCCCTGAGCATAATTGGATAAAAATGGTTCTGTGATCCCTTAAAGGGGGGCAAACTCTTCAGTTGCTGATTAGCACCAGAAACAAAACTTTGCCCTGAAAACAGAATTGAACCCAGCTGCCTGGAAGACGTATTCATTTCCTTCTCAGGGGAAAAGTAAATGGATTACTCAGGAGTTTTATGCTTATCAAGCAACTAAGGCAGTCTAAAACTATTTGTTTTCCAATTTCTGTTTACATGTGATCAGAACATAAGGTTGGAAAGACACTTCTATAACAAAAGCATTTATAAATTCTGCATTTTTGAATTAGAAACTTCTTTCTGTGTCTTCTACTGCCAATTCATCTGCAAAGTGGGTATTAGCAAATTGCCTGTAGGGTTATATTTTTACTTCTGTATTTTTAGTGCAGCATTCAAATACCTCTAGATTTTTGTAGCAGCATGGATTTTCATTTCCATTTATTGTGTCCAAATGGTTTACCATCACATTTACTTGTTATTAGGTCTGGTAAATTTAAAGATATTCTAATTTTTCTGCATTATAGCCATCTTAATTTTTACATTTTTGCAACTCTTTTATTAGGCAGATGGTTAGAGTCTTAATTCATGGTAGATACACAGGAGTTCATTATTCTTGAAAACAAAGTCCATTAGATAGCTATTTGCATTTTTTTTTCTGAAAAATCAACTTGCAACCAAAAAAGCCTTACAAGAAAGCTACCCACATCAAGCAGTACATCTAAGAAACCATGGTGGGTGTTTCGTGTACTATTAGTTTTGAACATATGATGACTGTAGAATTATTGCAAAGTTCTTATGACCACAGAATCTTTCAGTGAGAGAGATTTCCCACAGCTTGCCTTGCAGACGCTAACCTACCTGCTTTGTACAAAAGAATACTGCTCTCTAGTGGAATATGGGAAAAGATTCCATGACCTCACCACTTAGCTTCCTCTGCCTGCATTCTTAGCTTCTTGCAGATGAAAGGCAGCTTAGCTTTGTCCTAGAGTTATGACATGTTATGATATATGGCTACAATTACTGTGATACTGTACTGTGAAGTGGCTTTTCTTTTTTAATCTAGTCAGAGAATTTTTTCCCTGCAAACTCCTCTCTAAATTGAAACCAGTGGTTTTTTCTTTTTTTTTTTTTTCTCTTTTTTTTTTTTTTGAGGATTCTGATGTCTATATCAAGAGTGTGGAACTAACAACTATTTAATTTACATGGGAACTCATAATAATTTAGCTGGCATAAGGTTAATTTGGGCATGATTAATAGCTACATTTCTACAGCTGGAAATTTTAACAATCTCTCTCTCTGGAATTTGTAGTGATAATATTTTATAATCAGGATTTGCTTTCTGTTGTGATCATTGCCTCCTTTGGAGTGTGAAAGGTTTTCTGAAGCAGAGATCAAATTGTACAAATCGTTCAATACATTCTGTCTGTCTCAGCGGGTGGGACACTATGAAAACACACATGCACGTACAAAATGTGGTGCTTTCAGGTTCCTTCCTCCAGGGCTAGTTGTAGATCTGTCATCTGTTTGGCCAGACTTGATGGGATCAGGGCTCCTTTGACAGCATTAATCGCTATCACTACTCACAGCAAGCCTTCAAGCTCGTGAGTTGACATGCTGGACATACTTAAAATAAGCATGTAGTGCAGGACTGAAATGAACCTAGCCTGGAATGTGCTGTAAGTGTGCATTCAAAATAGGCATACACTGCTTTGAGGTATTACAATGTTAAACCTGGAGCCAGCTGTTTTCTGAAGATTTATTTTCAACATGTCTAGTCCCTGAGGCACTGGAAAGCACCTTAAAATATCATCTGCAAAAGAGCTGGTTAGCCAATGCCTGGAGTGTCTGGTTCTTGTTTTGTTTTCTGGAAATGGAGGCAGTCATGCTAGGTTAATGCAGGAATTCTCTGAATAGTACCTCACTGAATAGCTGTTTAAGGCACTTAGTTTTCAGAATGAAAATAGAGAAGTATGGAGGGGTCTGTAAATAAATACAATATTTTTTTTTTCCTTAAAAGAAAGAAGTGAATTGCAACAGTTATAAACTGCATCCCCCCCACACACCGCCAAACTTAACCAAACAAAAAGAACTACAAAACACAGTAAAATAACCAAAAAAAAAAAAAAAATAAAAAAGGCCTCCTGTAGCAGTTAAGGAAAGTAGGCATAAAATGGTTGCCTCAGAGGTTTTACACCTTTCTTTTCTGAAGAGTGTCCTCACCATTCAAGTGGGGATTAGAAGTTTAGAAATTTCTCAGTATCAATTTAGAAATTTATGGGATGCCATGGGTCATTGGCAACTATATTGAAACCAACATATGAGAAGAATAGCTCCTAGCTCCTCTTCTGAGAAACACACAGCATTTGACACTTACTCTGTTTTATACTGTTGACTAGTCATTAACAACTTTGGAAAATTTTCACTACTTACAGATCTTACAAATAGGAAAAATTTTCACCTACAGTTTATTCAGTAATGTAGCATATTTTATTCAGAGAAGTCTGCTATGTTGCCGTCACACCAAAATGGAGGTATTCTCTTTTGTTTGGAAAACATGGATACCTATTCATCACTATGAATTTCTGCTGCTATCTATGCTGAAAATTAATTCCTAAACTAGAATCTACCCCTGAAAAACTGGTAAATTTATCATTGAAATATGGAGGGGTTTAGGATGAAGAGATTATTGTCTTCTTTTACTGGCAAGGAAATTAAGGTAGAAAGAGTAGAAGATGGAGTGTTAAAATTACGTAAGATTTGCACTGGCACTGGGAATAGAACCCAGACCCATTGCCTCCTACTCCTCTGCATTAACAGGCGTATTATGCTTCCTTCTCTGGAATATTTACAGTCATTCATTTCCACTGGTAATAGAAAGATTTCCTGGGGTCAAGAAGAAATACTATAAATGGAGAGGGCAAACAAAACCATCCAGAACAGAGGAAAACAGAAGCAGAAATCATTTGCAAAATCTGGTACACTAATATAGAAAAAATAATGAACTATAGGTATCATGCAATAGTTTTAATTCATATTAAAGCACATATAGCAGGGTGATCCTTGATAGTTCTCAGATATCTTTAGCACTCAAATTGCAGTTTACAAAATACAGGTATTCATTCTGTGGCATGGCAGCACTATCCAAGTTATACATCAAGGTTGTTTTCACTGTGTAGTAGATGATAACATAAAAAGACCATGGGTTTCTCAAATTTCCATACATGGTGTTACAACTGGAAATGTGGTTTCTGATAGAATGATAAAAATTTCCTCCTGTTTCAATACAAAATATTGACATTTCCTTATTGGCTCAGTTATTATCATTAATTAATTGGTATGGATGATTGTGAAGCACATAGTGAACACTATTCAGGTGCCAAGTAATATTGTTATTGATTTACAGCACATTTTGCAAACATGGCTTTACAAAATAAGAAAAACAATAATTAGTACAGCACATGTTGGTTTTATTTTTAAAGTTGAATTATATGGGTAAATGACAAAATAGTTAGAGTGAAAAAATCTTTCAAGCCAACATTCAAAGGAAGTCAGGGAATTAGCTGTTCAGCTTTCATCTCAGAGAGTGCAATAAAATCAGAAACAGATGAGAAAAGCTACATTCCCTAGAATAGCACATAGTAAAGTTGATAGACGAGGTTATACATCAAAAAACTAATTATATGTTCAAGATGAACTTTGAAATGCCTTTAGGAAAAGAAGAGTGGAATCAAAATAGCCTTCATCCACATATCTTCTAGACTCATGGGTCACAACCCCAAGATACACACATGAAAACATTCCTTTTGATATGAACATGCCTTGTATGTAAGTCCATAATGTCTCGTGACTAAGTCCATAATTTCCATGGCGCAAGCAGTGAGTACGTGCATCAGACACACAGGGTGGGGGATAAAAAGACTTGATGTTTCCACAGACAGAGACTAGACTCAGGACAGATAAAGACAGACTCAGGACATATAAAGACTCTCTAAAAAGATGCAAGTGTTTGCTAATTTCTAATTTGCTTTTGTTTTTCTTCTTCATTCTTCCATCTGTTAACTATCCTAAAATATTATTGTATTAGCCCTAAAGAGTTTTCCCAAATGCACAAGAATTTTCATTGTGAATCTGGAAAAATTAAATACTGGAGATTTACATCCTATAGGAAGTGTATATGCTTAAGTGCTAAATTTTACCTAGAGATATCTACTTCAAAAGCATGTGTATACAGAAAAGACTTTGCTGTTACATCTGTCTTCTGTGACCTCTCATCCTATTTCTTCACAATATTTAATATGGTGGCCTTACAGACTATTTTGAGCATCAGTATGACCTCAGGCAATGAAATATAAAGAATGAAAAAGGACTGTTACGCAATCAGACTGGGTCATGTATCCAGAACTGGATCTCCAAGGTTTCTTGAGTCTACATTAGTGTTTTCAATTCAGGGCAATTCAGGTGCTCTGGACCAGAAGTGTTCTCAGAGGTCCTGAAAATTTCCAGATCACAAGTTTGGAGGCATGTGCTAAATTTAATGAATACAGCAGATCTATTTTCAAAGGAGGAAGGTCTTGATTGTCCCCTCATTGTAGCATTATAATAACTACTCTTATTATAAATGCATCGGTATTTCGTATCCAACTTCTAAATAACATTTCTCAGAAGGGGAAAAGAAGAATACACAGGGAAAACTGAAAGGAATATAGTAATGGAAGTAATAAAAAAGATAGGATTTAGCTTGGAATCCCCAGAGCTTATTAATCCCTGACTGTCTTGTTAAAATCTGTCAGAAGGGCATTTGGCATCAACATTGTGGTTAATACAGTGTTTAGAAGCTGTATTAGCTTTCTATTTTGACTATGAGCTGTACAAGATACAGAATTTGCAGCAGTACAATGGAGATGCTATTTAGTTTGCATTTATTATTGATTTATAATATCCTGTTGATAGGAAATGTGACTCAGTAGTCTTAGACATTTCAGATATTTGTGCCTGTGACCTTGAGAAAGTGCAGACATGGCTGTGATTGGTAGGGAAAATGGACTTCTATTTCATAAGTCCAGTGAAGTCCAAAGGAAGTGAATATTTAAGATCTTGCTTAGTCATAACAATGAAGAATTACTAATATTGTATTTTGAGCAACCTATTCCTAAAAAGGAATATAAAATAATACATTTCCTTTTTTTTTTTTTTCCTCATCTACTTGGGCTTCTAGAAGGAACTTAACTGTGCTTCTTAGGAGGTTTTTTTGAGAACTGATTCTTCAACATCTTATGCAGATGACCTGAAGAGAGCCCCAAGAGAGCTGGAGGGGGTTTTTCATGAGAGCATGTAATGATAGCACAAGGGGTAATAACTTTAAACTGAAAGAGGATAGGTTTAGGTTAGATACGAGGGAGCAAATCTCTAATTTGAGGATGGTGAGGGCCTAGAACAAGTTTCCCAGAGTAGTTGTGGATACCCCATCCCTTGCAGTGCTCAAGGCCATATCAGATGGGGCTCTGAGCAACTTGGTGTATTGGAAGGTATCCCAGCCCATGGCAGGGGAAATGGTGGAACTAGATCTTTAAAAAGTGAATCTGTGATTCTATGGGAAAAAAAATCTCAACATTTATTTGGGTAAGGGTGATGCTTCCAAACGGATATTAATCTCTGATCGTAACTAATGAAAGAGTTACTACTGAATACTGAGAGATAAAGACATATTGGATGAAATCTAAGCTCTAGCAGAGTTTGTCTAGCTTTTTCATTTGACTTTAAAGAGGTTATGATTCTGTCAACAGAACAGAAGAGCAACTAATACTAAAAGGGTGCTATACATTATACTTCATGCTGATCTGAAGGATTTTTCCACGTAAACTCAACCATTTAATGAGAAATTGAGAGTCAACTGATATTTACATATATTTATTTTGGTTCCTGTTAATAAAGCAAATTGGCAGAGCTACGTAAAGATGGTCTTATATTGTTGAGATCAGTACAGAGAAATGTACTAAAAATCCTGTTGTCTTTTTCCTGTAGCTGCAATAACCCCTTGATTGTGATACTGGAGAAAGGTAGTATCAGATACCAGTACCTTATAGTGTTTCTACTTGTCAGTTTCTACACCAACTTTAAGTTGATGGTTCATTAAAACTCAAAAAGCACATTGTTTAATCTCAAAATATCAATTTCCACTCATGGGACAAGACTATAAAACACCAGAGCCTGGTGGCAAGTTGTAACATTCCTAACTAAAGAAGAAAATACCAGGTCTGCTAATTATCTTCCCTGTACCGAATGGCATCAGATTTCCAGTCATCTGGAAATCCCTTTTCTATTGCTTCTCTTAATCATGATAATCAACTTTTAATTAATAAAAATGAAAAGGGGAAAGAAAATGCTAAGTGGAAAGATCATAAATGGGAGAAGGTGAGAAGTTTCTTACTGACTAGTTATCTTCTGTGAAGGTCATCTTTTTTACGTTATGTGAAGCTTTTCTGTGACTGGGTTTGCATTATTAGGATAATGTATTTCTAAGAACCTAGGAGAACAGCTTGACTTTCTTGTCTCAGTCTTTTGGAGGAAATTAATCATTTTTGCATCACTGTAATTTCTGTTGGTTCAATGGTTTGAAGCCAATGTGCAGCAAATGAAAGAACTTTTTGAATTACACTGGTAGTGCAACTTACCACAATGAGCTTTTAGGTGTGGTATCTAAAGATAGAAAGACTTTGATTTAATATGATTTTATAAATATATGTCCCTGACTTCCAGACAAAAAAAGGACCCTTACTTTAAATCAGAATTTAGATAAAAAACCATCACTGAATTCAAAAGAGTTGAAGCTGAGTAAACTTAGTCCATTCGAGGCAAATAGAAGCCAAACTTTCTCCCTAAATGTTTTTACAACATTCACTATTAAATTTGTGCATTATGGAAAATTAATTAAATCCCTCTTGATCTGCTGATGAATGTCATATCTACTTAAACCATGAACAATTCATAGGTCATTTCGGAAGTCAAATTTCAGATCTCAGACTGTGTAATAAGTAAAAAAATGTCTCCAAACTTCATGGTGAAAATTAACACTTCAAAGTTCTTTTATTTTTTACTTTATTGACAAAAGACCACTGTCCTTCTCTGGAAAAGGTTATGAAAACTACGCAGGTGATAACCTGTCATCTGTGGAGGTAAATACATCTAACTCTGCAGACATGTCATATATCCGCTGGTACTTTTTGTGTTAAACTAATAAAAAATAGACACATTTCAGGCATACATTTTAGAATATGCAGTGTGTGCTGACTAACACCAGAGAGCTTTAATAAACTTACATGTGTTCTAGATTTCAATATACAGTTCGATCTTATTATGCAATTGTCAAGAAATTTCTTTCACTGCTTGAAAATATTGTAAAATTTTACTTAAAAACCATAATTTTTTTATCCAATTGTTTATTGCTCCTTTTTTTCCTGTGACCATTCAGTTGCTCTATTTTTTTTTCAATGCTAGAAGAACTTCACACTCTAAAAAGTTGTTATATTTTAGTATTTGACGTGTATGATTCCTTGAAGATATGCAAGACCTATTAACCCTGATAGTCTGGACCATATTAGAAAAACAAATTTAATCTTGATTTATTCTTACATTCACATAAAATAACGGGAAAAATATGTCTAATAATTCTGTCTAAAAAACTGAGTTTATTTTCAAGATGCATCTGAATAGTCCTGGTCAATAGATGTTCTCAAAGTTTGTGGACAGAATTGTATGGATTTCTTGCATACAACTTTCTTCCCTGTACATATATACCAGAGTATATTTTTATATGCTCGGTTTACTCTTTCTTTGCATGAGCTTCTTCCCAGCTCTGCCAGGTGCACTCCAATATTGAATTCAATGTTATTATGTATGGATATTGCAAAATACCCAGAACACCTACTAGGTTAAATCAGCACTACAGCATTTTTTTGAATATTTTCATATTAATAATTACTTCTTTTTCCTTCTCTTTGTTTCTGTTTTTACAGTTCTGTGGCCCTGTTGAAGATGACTCAAGATTTTTACTCATTCTGTGTCTAAAATCCTACAGATAAGATCATAAATGTAAAAATATATCTGAGTTAATTAATGTGCTTCTCTGTATTTCTGGGAGAGTTAACATCTTGACATACGACCTGCCCTCTGACATTGCAATATGCATTACATTATTTAAATAAATTAATAGTTTAAGCTTAAAAATTCTAAAATGCTCAAGACTAATTCATCTAGGATTTATTGTGATGATCATGCATTTGTTTAATCTATACAGAGCTATGATAATTCTCTAATTTCCAACATGCTGCTAATCGTGATGCAGTCCTGTGCACAGTTTTACCTGGTGTTGTTCAGTACTGAGAAAATAAGAACCTGGGAAACAAACAGACATATCTCAGAAAGCAGCTGTTTGCTGGAAGACAAATAACTTCAAAGAACTGTAAGAAAAAAAAGTTTTTTCCACTTTTGTCATTGATTTTCCACACTGGATGCTTTGATAAGTAAATAATCTGTGTCCCAGGCTACAAATGGGATTATTGTCTCAGACCTATCTTCTGGAGGATTGCTGTATTTCTAAATAATGTAAATCTGCTCAGGTACTACAATGCTGAGAATGCAGTCATAACAGTAAGAGAAAGATTCAGACATTTAAGGAGTTCCTTTTGTGTTCAGAATCCAGGGATAAGTAGAATATTCTGGTATGTAAGACACTGGTTTGTAGTTAAGAATACTCTTACTGATTTTGCTAGCAATTTACAAACTTTGAGCAAGTTACTGAACCATCAGTACTTCTCAGCCATGCAATTTGAATATTTCTCTTATGTGACTTACTTTGAGATCTATGAATATAACAAGCAATATAGGATATAGGCATTAATACTATACAGTCATTTCAAATTAAATGGAATATGTGCTGTATAGGACACTACCTTATTGTTCAGAGTGGTTTAAAAGTAACTTTTATTAAAAAAAAAAAAATCAGCTTATGCAAAACCTCCCTCTCTGTCTGCCCCTCAAAAGGACGTTTGTCTGCTCTCCTATAAACTTACTGCCTAAGTTTGGGATTGGGTTGGGTTTGGGTTGCAACTTCAAGTTACAACCCCATATTTTCCTTTAGAAACATCTTTAAGGTAACTTTCGTGCTGAAATAATATTTTTCTGCTTTTTCCAAATAACAGTTCCAGGTATATATATGTGCAAATCCATTATTTATTCAAGAATTCACTTCTCCTTAATCTCTAATTAGTGCCAAACAAAAACCAAAAGTGAAAAGAGAACTTGCCTCACAGTGATCCTTTCTTTCTTTCTCCTCAGAGCACTGTCTTTTATTGAAGTTCAGATTCTGCCTATAATTATGCTAAAAATATCAAACTTGATGACAGTTACTTAGTCCAAATGAATGTGGAAGAAGCTATCAGAAGGTTTGGACCAGGTTCATCTATATTATTGCTAGGTGCAATAAGAGAAGAAATGGAGATTCTGAAGAGAATGAACATCTTCATACCGTGGAAGCTGGAAGAGATATCTAAAAAGGATTTGAGTGTGTGTTCAGGTGATGCTACATTTGGGGCTGAGAAAGGACAGAGGGCACAACCTCTCTCCCTTAGCCAAAGAAAAGCAAAAATATGTAGGTTAGTTCTCCCTTGCACCTGACATTGCCAAATCATATGGCTACACAGTGCTATATAAGCAAAGCCACATGTCTTCTGTGCTTCCTAGGGTCTTCCCTTCTGCACAGATATAGTAACCTGATGAGAATGATTTGACTGGCAGCCTGAAGAGTGTAGGTGACACTGCAGCACTCAGAGTTGATTGAGTCTGAGTTCCTGATGACCTGGGAAATCCTGGTGTTGCCTACATAATGAATTGAGTCCACGGAGTCTGACCATAGCTTCCAGCTCTCTGAAACTTCCTACCAAGAAGGTTTGGGATGTTTATATTGTACATACCTCTTATAACAGCAACTGAGTGCAGAGTACTCAGAAGTGTTGTTAAAAACCGATCTATTTTGTATGTTAGCCATTAAATCTTTTCAATCACTTTCACACTTAAGAGTGAGATAGAGCAGCTAAGTTACTGCCATCCTACAAGTAAAATTACCAGAGCTGTTCTAGTCCTCCCTGCCTTTCCTCCAACTCCTTCCCCATCCACTCCCCCTGCCATTTAAAACAGTGTAAAGCAGTTACACTGGGGCTAAATTTATAATGCTTAATCTCAATCCAGAAGAAAAATATTTTTTGAAGAGTTAATAAATATATTCCAGATTTCCACTGTGCTGGAATTCCTGTATGGCTGTGAGTCCGACACACAAGTAGCTAGAAGTTATGTCTCTGTTTAGAAGTCACTCTACTTTGCTAGATGTATACTTGCTAAATTTTGTCTAACATAAAAGGGAAGTCATAACTGAGGTTTTGTGAGAGAATTGGTTTGGTTTTAATAATTGCAAAAAATATCTAGAGAACCGTTATTTTTTGATTATTTTTCCTCTCTTCTTCATTAGAAAGGTAGATCCTGTTTAGACTTCTAAGACTCACAGGAGTGGAGTCTAATGAAGTTACAACATATGGTATACTCTGGAAGTTATGACAGGACATACCATAACCTCCACTAGCCTATAGTTTCCTGTCTGTAGAGCATACTAGTGTATCATTAGAGAGTAACAAAGGAGCTTGTCACAGGTAGTAAGTATACTCCTTCCCTCCTACCTCCAGCAACCAAGGTATAGAGACTTCCTCAGTTTGATTTTGTTCTTAGACTCATCACCTCCGTGATTCATGGCACCAGAAGATCTGATGAAGAAAACTGTGGAACTGTCTTAGGATAGCTAACTAGAAGGAGAGACACCTTCATGCAGGTGATGTTTATCCTTTCCCCAGCACTAGTAGTTTGCTGAAAGTGAATAGCTGTGCAGGAGAATGACAAAGTCATGGTTTCAAAATGCTGCACTGTGTTTAGTGGAGGATGAGAGCTTACATAACTGCAAGGAAAAACTGAAGATGGAAGCTTTTTTTTTTACTATGCTGAAAAACAGAAGGAAGTTGGAAAAGGGAAAAGCTGTTCAAATAAAATTTCTGAAAAAAATATTATCTACGATATAATAGAATGACTTTGATATAATAAAATTACTTTTATTAACATTTATGGACATGTACAAAATAGTACTTGAGTACATGCTAGATGTCATACTTTAGAGATTTGTAGTGATGCAGTTGGTCTAGTCATGTTTAAAATAGCTGCAGAAACACAAGTTGGAGCAGAAGACTTGGAATCAGTCTGTAGGCTAAGGTGTCTGTGTTTTTCATTGGCATCTCCTTCAGCACTCTTTTTTTGACCTTCAGCTAAGGAAGACTGTCAGTCTGGATAAGTGTTTCCTCAGCTAAAACATGCTGCACATCAGGAAGAACTGTAAGTCTACAAGTTCCAAATTTCTGCCTACTGTTTGCAAATTAAATACAAATGTGAACAGCAGGAGGCTGACTTTTAAAACAGACAAGTGTTACCACACATTTATATGATGACTGCTCTTCAAATCTCTATATTGGCTTCCGTTCACCTTCTGCTTTTAATTAAACTCCTGCTTCCTGATTTATGGTTGTCCTATGGCCTCTGCAGCATGGCACAGAAACTTATGGAGACTTATGGAGGCAAGAGAGAAAAATTTTGAAGGAGGAAACAAAGAGAAAGTGTGAGACACTAGAAAGTATAGTCACTAGTGGGGTTTTAAGACAGTTGGAAACTATATGGTGAACACTAGAAGTGAACAACTCAGGAAAAACAGTAGTTCCTCTTTACTTCACAATCCAAATTCTTACTAATGCAGTGTCTGATGACATCCCTCGCATCTTTCAGACTTCTGCTAATTGGCTGTATGTGTAGTATATATATACAACTATTTCTTGCTTTTTACTTTTCTCTTTACTTCCTACCCTAACTTATTTCCTCAGTCACATCCCCTTTTAACATATTACCTATGATAATATTCTAGAGTTCCCTCTCTCTCCCATAAAAATCTTTGCCTGATTTACTTGAGCTATCTCTGTTCTTTCTTGCATTTTTTCTGCCAAACTTTTCTATCTTTGCCAATAAATATATTTGCTGTCATTTATCTATAGAGGCTAAAATTTCACCTTTATATCAATTTTCATAAGGTATTATTTTTCTGTATTTCCATTTTCACAAGCAAGTTATGATCTGAACAACACTGCTTTACTTCTTGCTATCACGCTTCTTTCATCAGTTTAAATTCAATCTCCATCTAGTTTGAATATTACTTCATGGTTACTCTTGTAATCTTGTGAATATAGCAACATAGACATTTTTCTCTTGGTATAGTTGCCCCATAGTATGGAAAAAATATTCTTGCTGACTTTTTGTCTGAAGATAGAACTATATTATAGAGAAAAGTTATGAAGGTGTAAGATTAATCCTAACTTCAAGATGTATTTTTGTTTCAGGGTGCAGAGACTGCTTCATAGGCCTCTGGGAATAATCTGTGCATTTCTATCAAAAAACATGTACTTCCTAAAAAATTTTCAAGTCCTCGATACTATTCTTCTTGAAGCTTCTTGTGGTTTACCTGCAAAATTTACAGAAATCTTTATTCAGAAAGTAACAACTAGCATCTTTCTCAGCAGGGACTTGATTTTAAGCCCTATGCTTTTTAAATCAGTTCAACATGTCCTAGCATCAGGTTATGGAAGCTGTGACACTAGTCTGAAATCACCCCTTTGGGAAGGAGGGAGAAAGGGAGAGTGGGCAACATGTCTCATAGATGCTTTCATGCCTACTTCTTAGAATGGATTATGTGTGTGTATGTGTGTAAATAAAAATGGATTGTGTTGTAATGTAAGAAAGAACTTGTCTCTATATGTACACTAACAAGACACACAGCTGCCCATGTATTTTAATATCTAGCTACTCGCTATTGAAATTAGAAGGGGCAAGAAACCCTAATTTATAAAACTTTGATTTCTGTGGGAGGTAATTTTCTGATAGCTGGGGAAACCTGAACCTCCCAGTTTTATCCCCTGGTTCTCACTTCGGCGGTCTCAGTTTCCAGACATATGAATGAGGTAGTTCAGAGTCTTTCACCAAGTCAGATAGTTGTAGGTACTTAGTTTGCAGTAGTACTGATTCTTCCATCTCAAAGCCTCCTTGACAATGTCAGAAGTAAGGGGCTATTTTTAGTAGTGGATATGGAGCTGAATGAAAGAAAAAATGTGACTTCTGATGAGAGTAGCTTGTATTTCAGAGGTATACTTTTCCCTTTATTTCAGCAATTTTTTTCTTTTTTGCTGAAGAAGTTTTATCTGGATTAAAAGCCTCTGGTAGCATTCACTTACATTGTTGGATTGGCTCTTCAGCTGTATGGAATGTGATTAAAAGAGGTTCTGCTTCAAGAATGGCTCTTGAACTTGGGCCAATCCACTTTGACTAACTGAAGTATAAGGGATATGTGTATGTGCAAGCACGGGTGTCTTTTTTTTGCTTCTTGAAGGCCTGTCTGATTTTGGAAAAAATAAATATAACAATGAAACTTAGAGTCTCTAGGATTATGGAAGATCTGCTAAAGAACCATTAGCTATGTCACCCAATCTGCCTTACAGCATAGCTCATGAGTAATGAGACATTAATTTTAGGCCAATTTAGATTCCGTGGGCTTATGTGATAGGGGAAAAAATAACATAAGGTTATAAAATGTTGTTTCTGAGGAAACTGAAGAAGAATTTGAATATATGAGTATTACTCTCCCAATCTCACTGGCAACCCTTGAACTCTTACACTACTTTCGACTGTAGTATAATCCTTAAAATTTCAAGTATCTAGTCGTAATGCAAGAAACTAATTCTATACCTGTTCATACTACCCTCTATATTGTTTTTTAAAAAAATTAACATGTTATGATTGTTTTGCTGTGCTGGAAAGATATCTATATTCTCCTTATTTCTCTTATGCATGTGTGTGCAGATATACACACTTGGAAATAATACATCCTCTAGAAATGTAGAAGACAGTCTCAAATTGTATATGGGGAGATCAGTAAATGTATGTTAGGCAGAATAAATAAATGTTAGGTGCTTAAATACCTTTAACTAATGTCTGGTCTATTCAGGTATTATGAGTGTTCATTTTGTGAGCTAGATTTTAAGATTTCCAGATTTTCACAGTATAAATTGTCAGTGTGAGGCTGATGTTGCACCTTACGGGTTTTTTTTGTTGTTGTTTTTAGATATAAGTGATCATTTCAACTATATCTTTTACAGGTTCTTTTGGAATTTATAATACCTTAATAATACCTTAACACAGACAGAGTGTTATGTTAGGTGGAGGTTTAGCTTGGAATACCATTGGGAAGGATGCTAGGGAGGCAGTCTTGGCTTTCTTGGAGTTGAAGGTAAATAATGGATCGATCCAGTCTTATTCCAGGTAAGAGCTTCTCCCTGTTTACTCAGTGATTTCCCTCTCAAATCTTTGTCTTTTTTAGACAAAGCCAATTATCTTTTAAATAATTATTCTGTTCTGTGTCCATCCTTTCTGCTTTCAATTCCTGCTCCTTCCATCAATTGAAAAACCTATGTGAGCTCATTTGAATCCTTTCAAAGGTAAAATTAGGTTAAAAAAATTAACTCACTAATGAAAGAGATTTGAGCTAATTCTGATCAATTTTCTAAAGCAGATTAGGACTCATATGATATTTTCAATTGAAGTTGCTGAAAAGTAATGAGCAACCAGAAGTAGAGTACCTTTACTGACACTAATAGAGCTAGAAGAAGACACATCTGTGATTTTAGAATTTCCCTTGATTGTACAGAAATTAAGGTCCAGAGCAGAACTCCAGTAAACTTTCAGAGTCAAAGTGTCATCCCAGAAGCTTTATTTTATGACTCCTGCTGTGCACAAATCGAAGGGAAATACTTAAAGCCATGGTGCTTCTAAGGTGAAAGCTACATATGATTCATGCATAAATGTCATTATGATTAAACCTTGCTATAGTTCAGAAAGAGTAAGAGATGGATATTGGATGTTTGTGCATGGCTAACAGCACTACAAGCTAAGTGTTGGTGGCTGTAGATACATTGTTTTTGAGCAAGTTAAAAGGCCCCTCCATTTCATTCACCTACAGTAGTGGTAATCATTGGTTGTAGTTGATGTGGAAGTTGAGCCCAAAGACTGCTATTCCTTTGTTATTTTAAAAAAAATTTAAATTTAAAATGCTTCAAATGGAAAAAATTTGCTTCATTGCCCCTAAGAGTTGTTTAAGGAAAAGAACTTGTCAAAATATATGTTGCAAAAACTTTCCGTGTTGAAATTTTTTGAGCTTCATTTTCAACACTTTCTTCAGTGTTACAGACATGCTGCATATCTTAACTTGGCCTCCCGTAGTTCTTGATGTGTGAAATTCTTCATAGATGGGACAAAGCAAACTTTGAAGAAGAGGCTGATCCTTATTATAAGCTATCATCAAAGAGCACTAAGAAGCAAAGATGGAAAGCTGATTCTATTTATGTTATGAACAGATCTGGCTCTTATTCATATGGCCAGATAATTTGTTTTCTGTTAAATCTGAATTTTCTTTCATCAAGCCTGAGCTTATTGCACACATAACTGGAGAAGAAGCATCTTGTTGAATAAAAGAATCAGTATTTGTTCCAAAATATAATTATGAAGTGTCACGTAAGTAAAATTTTATAAGGCTGCTGTGTGGGAATAGGTCATATAACTCTAATTTTCTAGCTTTGTCTTAAGTTCTCCTGGAGAACTTTTTGTGTCTACCGGAAAATATTCATATGTCATTGCTACATACACCAGAAAGATGGTACTGCTGAAATTCAGTGTTCAGAGAGGCTTTTTCATAAGGAGGTTTGGAACTGTTTTCCTCAAAAAACTCCAACTTTTTGGTTGATTAAAAAAAAATTCTACAACCAGTTCAAAAGTTATGGAATCTCCATCCTTCAATGTGTTCAAAAGTGAGCTAGAGAGAGCTGTTGCTCAGCAGGGGTTAGCACTGGTATCTTTCTTTAAAGCAATATTCCTGATAGTTAAAGTCTCACAGTTCAAGAATAGAAATTGGGAAGGGAAGCAATTTACAGGGGAAAACTTGGCAGAAAGTTTCAAGAAAATCTTCTTTTTATCAGTCTATATTTTGTCAAAAGGTAATATGTTGAACACAGGAATTAAGCTGTGATAATACAAGTACTTCTGAGTGAATGAACCTTGCAGAGTGACAGGGATGGACTCCTCATTCAAATATTCTAAAGGTCTCTCCATGTCACCACTCTCTCCAGTCAGCTACCCAAAGGCAGGAAAAGCAGAATCTGTGAGAATCCTTCTTATTTATTTCTATTTTATTTTACTTAGCTAAATACTACTAAATCTTTTCCTGTTCCTGCCATTAATCCCCTATGTCACTGCTAATACAGTGAATGTATTCTGCTTTACTAACCAATTCAATGGGAATGCAACTAGCCTCTCATTATGGCTCTCTTTTATCCACTGTTATAATTACAGAAGTCCCTTTTGGGAAAAAGTAATATATTAGACAAGTGAAAGGAAAAAAATAATCCACAGTATACCTAAATTTGACTGCAGATTTGTAATCAGATTTCCTTCCGGCACAGATTTCTTTCGTAACAGTAAGGAGGCGTAGTCTCCTAATTCCCATACAGACAAACTGAGAGCAAATAGCCTTCTTGTTTTGCTCCTAACATAGATGTCATTCATCGGCAGAAATACCAGCTCCAGGGAGTTCCAAATGAATGGAAAGACCAAAACAAATTCTATCAGGATCTTCCTTGAGCCTATCACTTCTGAATCATATTTCTTGATGAATATTTCAATCAATTAGTTGGCAGTTTATCTGATCCACGTTTTTCATAAACTCTACTGTGCTTCAGCTGGCTACCCAGATGGAATACATCTGTCAACAAGGACTAACTTGGTTAACCTAATTCAGAGCTAATATATGATTCTAGAACAGAGGAAGCACTGCAGGAGAAATTCCCCTGGGAGATCTCACTGGCTGATTGGTACAGATTGTCTTGAGCTTTACGAGTAGTTTACTAATATACCCTTATTAGTAACACCTTTTTTTACCTTATCAAACCTATGCCTTAAAACTATGTGTGACCTTTTTAGGAAGGAAAACCTGGTCTGTTCATGTGCCCTCATCAGGATGGAAAGGTGCATTCCAGTGGGGCAAGAGAATGACAGATAGCAACCCATGTTCTTCAGACTTCTTCACTGTGCCTTCCTTATGAATTGTCTATGATGTCCAAGCATCCATGTACATTTTTTTAATATTATTATTCATTCTTTATAAACATATTATAAAATTCTACACAGCTGGAATGCTCTTTACCTTCCTTTTGCAGAAATATAGGTAGAAAGTCTCTATTCTGAATAGTTATTTTTCTGGAACATATTACCTTGTTGCATTTTGTCTTACTGTATTGCTAAACTACCTGAGCTGGTAGTTCAGCAATACAGTAAAGACAAACCAGTTATATGGCTTCTGCTACTCTGTTTTCCTTTCTGTGGTCAAACCTGACTAANTTAACTCAAAAATAAACAAAAATAGAAATAAATGGATAACGGCACTTACATCCAAATCTGAGCTACAGGATATAAAATATTACGTCAAAAGATGTAATTTTATAGAAAAAATATCTTCAGTCAAGGTGCAAGGCTGTATCTTCAACTGCTTGTTTTGGAGTTTTGGGGTGTTTGTTTTATTATGTTTAATTAACTATTCCACACATT
>WBMY01006397.1:2225-15250 GCA_013397315.1 Donacobius atricapilla | reverse complement strand
CTAAAGTAAGTCTTATCACATGTAAGTGTTCTAACTTGCGTCAGCACCTCCTAAATTTCTTTCATGTATCTATTTTCGTATATCTACAAGTTCCAAATGTTACTGTTTGATTGTAAGTAGATTTATTTCCATATTGATCTATGTGCCACAGCTCCTGAGAATCTAGCCTTGAAAACTAATTTCTTTTGAAGAACATTCAAAAACTTTGGGGTCTTTTGCTTGGGGTTTTGTTTTGGGGGGCTTTTTTGGAGTTTTGAGTAGTAGCAGTAGTTTTTGGTAGGGTTTTTTTCCTTTTTTTTTTGTATATTTTTGGGGGGGTTATTTTTGCTTTTAATCCTTTGAAACATACAGGATACACAGTAAGTGTAACGTGTCAGATACATCCCTCTGATAAGTCACCTTCTGTGCAAAATCATGTGGCACTTGTCTTTTCCAAAGACTAACTTTATGATTTCTCCTTTTGAACCTTGATCTGGGTTATTTATTTTGAAAGACAAGATGTATTTGTGCTGAAACTCCCCTCTGTCTTGGCTGGGGCTTTGCTCATAATTTTATCTGTTTCTAAAGTACATATTGTAGAATAGATGAGCCAACATGACAGTTCCATTACACAGCAAAGTAATCAGACACACATGTATATTACAAAAAATAACAGCCTCATACCTATATAGCGAATTTGGAAATATTTTAGAGTTGTCACCGGGGAAGGCTCTATTCCTATACAAGTTCATCTGACAAAAGTAACCCAGGTTCAATTATGACTTGGTACAGTCCTATCTTGTTATCCAGGGGACTTTGTGGAGGCATGCTGGGAGCATTTATAGCATTCCCATAATGATAAAAGTGCAGCTGTGCCACAGCTTAGAAACTTATAATGGAAAGTGCTTGAAACTGTACAGTTCAGTGCTGCTTTGGACTTAGCTAAAGTAAGTGAAGTATGTCTAGTTCAAGGCACCTTTGCTGTAAAATGGAAACTACCTTTCTTATTCCAATGAGAGAGGAAAGAGATCTGGCATAGAAAGAAGTGAGAAAACAAAAAAGAGCTGAGGGAAAATGAGGGAAAGAGCTTTGGAGAGCAGAGCAAGCAGTTTTTGCCTTTGCCTGGGGAGGAAGAGAAATATGAAGACTGTGATGGCATCTTTGCTGAGGTTGCAGCACCCTAACATGACAGCAGTCAGTCCAGTTCTTTCACAGCTCTAGCATAGGAAATGTTAGTAGGGCATCCTCCCACTGAATTTTTTCAGCCTAAAACAACTGCCCACTTAGCTTGTGCCTAGAATTAGTCCTGGAAGGTAATGCATATACTGTAAATCAAGCAAAAAAAATTTTAAAAGTCCTGCAACCAGATATCGTGTGATTTAGCTGCCAGTTCATCTGAGGCTCCCAGATCCTCTTGAAATGAATGTTTCCCTTGCTTACAGAGTAGCTGAATCAGTCTCTGCTTTGCAGATGTGTATTAACGATTCACAAGAGGTGAAGTAGTAGCTGAACAGAGACCATTTGGAAATAACCAGTTGTGTTTAAATTGACATCATAACACATATGCATGAAAATAATCAGTATTCAAAAATTTGGTTTCACCCAAATAACTGGAAGGGGTTTATTAAGTAATTTGCCTCTCTTTTTTTTTTTTTCTTCTTTCCTGTGTCTGAGAGAGCTCCATTTTCCATGCTTGCTCTCTAGATCAACTTGAGAATTATTTTCTCAGCAGTAAGCAGTGTGTATGCCTGGTGCAGATTTAGCTTATTATAAATGCGTTCCCATTAGCAGCTGGAAAGCAAATTATCAACATCCAAAAACTGAGGGAAAACAATAATGGATATCCCACCAAGAACCTGGGCATAACAAAATATTCTAATGCTGAGGCATTCTAAGAAGCTTCTGTTAGGAGCTTCCCCTCTTTCCTTCGTTGTTTATCGCTGACTAGAGTTATAATATTGCCATAAACTAAACTTGTATTGAGAAGTTTTCCATGTCAAGCCCTTAGGGCAGCTGATTATAGGTTTGACCTTTTGAGATTCTGTGTATTTCCCACTTAATCAGTGCTGGAATGAGTTGCTGCTAAGTAGGATCTATAGGAACCCTATGGGAAAAGCAAAGCCATCTAAAAATAATGAGTTTCTTTCCCCTTCCCTCCCCTCCTCTCATTTTGAGCTCTATTAGGCCATGATAACAGTCTTAATCTAGGCTACACAAAAACATAGTATGGCATGTGATATTTGTGTTATATCAAGAAAAAAAAGAAGTCTGAGAAGGGCTTTTGGCAGCCTAAAATATAAGTGAAACTTTACAGCATTGTTAAAAAATGCTTCACTTCCCACCTGCCCCTTTCTCTCTTTCATACTAAAATTTGCTCGGTTGAGCTAAGGCTTTGTGAAGCTTTCAATATCCAGTACCTATGATTTTGACAGAGTGATTGGTTCTCTCTTGCTTGGAGAAGAATACAAAATTGGGACCATTGCCATTTTTCCTTGTTACAATAACACACTTGGTGGTTTAGATGTAATCTCACATAGTAGTTCAGTCATCAGTTCATTTCTCAGTACTTGAGGCCTGTGAGTTTTTTCCCTGCCATGCACTTTGGTTTCTTCTTGTCCTTTCCCATCTCCCTCCACATGAACCCCTCTGCTTCGTTTTACATCCTCCTCCCTGCAAAAACCACCTGTGAAACTAAACAGCATAATAGATGTAATTAGACCTTCAGTAATAGGAATGAATGAAGCAGGCAATGATACTCCTTCTCTGGAAGCAATCAGTACATTAGGTCCCCAGGACTGAAACTGCATTTAACAAGGTTTGGGGCTTAGGGATTGTTGGTCTAGGCTTCTGATACTTCCACAAGAGAAAGCCCGACCTGGAATGCAAATCTTCATTTACTATAGCTGCAACAGGGAGGGAAAAAACATTAGCTTCTTTATTACACACATAATGAAGCAAACTGTATCTGCTGATATACTTTTTCCTGAGCAGTAAATCAATTGTTCACAAATGCTGGTAAGCATAAATACAGTTTTAATCTGCACTTTCAAACCATTTCTTGGGGGTTTGTTCATCCAGCCATGGAAGAAGAATACCTTAAATTTTTCAGACTGACACTGGCATTTTTCCATGCAGATTTAATGATTCCTGTAATAAAGTTATTGAAGATGCACTTTCTTTTGATGGGAATGTAGATGTGGCAAAGTTTACATGTAGTTTGTTGATTTATGTTCCTAACTGTGTAGGATGATAATCACATTAAAAAAAATTACCTTTTAAAAATTAAATTCTCTCATCACTCTAATCTTATCCCCACCAAACTGAACTCTCTATTTCCATCCAATTTCCTTTCCATAACAGGATGTGGTGTGTGCTCGCATGTAATTTCCTTAGTTGTCATTTGTATGAGCATGTACTTCCTTATTTCAATCATATTTTACCCTGATCTTGACATGTATGGAGAGTAAAGAGAGGATTTCTGTCCTCATTCAGGGTCAGATCTTTTGCATGATATAGGACAGAGACTGGGAAAGGCAGTGAAGTCAGACACATCCAAAAGCAGAGAGATGTTTCTGAAATCACTGTTCACAGAAGGGGAGGAGAGAGAAAGGCTCATAAACCTTCATTTCCTGGGCACATGGATTGAAAGCAGGCACAGGAGGTCAGCATACTACACTGATCTTAGCTAGAAGCCCACTGAATTTCAGAACCAGTGGCCCTCAGGACAGCTAACTGGGCAAGCACCTTACACCGAGTGTGGCCATTAGTCTGTGCCATGCTGTCCTGTGCTGTTCTGTGCTGTGTTGTGTCACATATATCCCTTGTCCATGGGACAGATTCATCCTGTGCCTGGTACTGGAGGAGCCTGCAGGTATCTCTTGCTTGTCACTGCCATAACTCCTCCAGCATGATCTTGCCCTTGTCAACCATATATTAAAGAGTTCTTCCAAGAATATCTTTAGGAAGAGGGTTGGTTTATTGTAAGGAAATTATACATCAAATCAATGAAAGGGAGAGTTTCGCTGCATGGACAGGACCTGCTCTGCATTGCATGCCACAGGAATACACCAGCACTCTGCCTGATGATGCATGAATGTGCGGTGCCCAGCACTTGAAGAGTTGTAAGCTGATACTTGCTACTTTTATTCCTCTTCTTATTCAGTCTTATTAAAGCAGTTATTAAGCAATTAATTTTCTGTTGAGCCTTTCTACTAGGATACAGAAAGACTCCTGTGATGGCTCTCTACCTCACCTCACCCTACCTCACCTCATGTCGCCTCAGCTGTGTGCTCTATTATAGAGAGTTAGAGTTATAACCCTTAACATGCTGTCCTCCTCTGTGAAAAAAGATTTGTGAGATGTACCTGATTAGAAAAGAAAAGGTTTCAAGGTGACCTAACTGTCCCTTTGCAGTGCCTGAATGGAGCCTCCAAGAAAGGGGAAGAGTCTACCTACAAGGGAATGTAGTGACAGAACAAAGAGGGAACAGCTTGAAACTGAAAGAGGGTAGGTTTAAATAAGATATTAGGAAAAATATTCTTCATTGGGAGGGTGGAGATGAACTGCCTCAGGTTGACCAGAGAAACTGTGGAGTCTCCATCCCAGGAAATGTTCAAGGCCAAGCTGGATGGGGCTCTTAGCAATCTGGTCTTGTCTAAGGTATTCCTGTTCATGGCAGAAGGGTGGGAACTAGATATTCTTTAAACTCTTTCCAACCCGAAACAGTCTGTGATTCTATGATTACATGTCTGCCACCAGCAAAGCTACTGCCTTACTTAGAGAAATTTCTTAAACCTGTTCCCCCTTTTATTCCTCTGACATGGGCTCTCAAAATCTTTGCATTCCTCTATCAAGAAGCAATATTTCTCACTTCTCCACCTTAAAATTCCCATTTCTTCTGCATTTCCACAAATCTTCTCTTCACACTTACTGCCACACATAATGTGGTCTTTTTTTCAGGTTATGTATTTTTTTCAGGCACAGTACTAGCAATTTACAAGATTTCTTTTTTCTTGATTTTTTTTTTTACCTAAATGCACTCTTTAACAGAAGATATTTAGAGATAAGTGGTTTCATTCACTCATTCCAAACTTTCACCAGTATACTGTTAATACTTCGATTCAAAATGACACTGGTTATATACCTTCTGCATATATCTATATTCAATAACCCTTATATTTACTTCTGAACTAAGTTGTGGGTTTAAAGCAATAATGGTTTTTAGTTTATTTTTTCCCCAATTTGTTAGATATATTTAATAATTCTAATAATTTTCTGGGATATTCATTGTGTAAACTTCAGAACTGCATATTTCAGTGTATTCAAATCCCCTAAGGATAATGTCAAATATTTCATGTTTTACTATTGTAGTGATGATAAAGAAGAATTTAAAAGTTAGATTGCATGCACGTACCAGACTTAGAGATACTTGTTTTCTCCTCTATTTAAATGAGGTCATAAACAAGAGGTTAGAAGGGGGAAAAAAATGCACACATTTTTATTGGAGGCGGTACAGGAAAGGTTTTATGCTGATATTAGTTTTTTTGGAGATACTGATAATCTAATAGAGTTTTCATGTCAGGAGTCACAAAATAATCTCGGTACAATGCTTCCCCATTGTTCATTGTTCTACAGTATTTTCATTAGGGTCTTAGAGCAATACAAACTAGCCATGCCTCTTTGACACAGAATTGTCCTCCAAATCTTGCCGTGTGTTTCTTAGGTCTTAACTTAAGGGTTATTTTGTGGTTATCTTTTGTCCTTTTCAGTGGCTGAATGAATCTGTAGCTGCATAAGACTAAAGCTTTACTGATCAAGTCATCCCTGTGATACCTTGCAAAACTAGCTTGAAAGTAAACTTCTATCAATACAGCAACACACCTGGACCCCGTGGGTGCAAAGGCCTAATTGAAAGGAACAGGATAATCAAACTGTTGGCTTTGACTACAGATAATGGGCACTGCTATGGGAGAAAATCTATTATCAAACTAACCCCACGAGGCTTGAAACAGAGTAGCCTCATTCTATATGATTAAAAGGTTTCTTTCAAATCCAGAGGACGCATCGCATCCAGAGACATCAGAATTACAAAGGTGCTTCAAAAGCTGTGGTCAATCAACAGCACTGATATAAAGTCCCTAAACTCGTGTTGCCCATATGAAATTAATTTGGCAGGATCAAGGAAATGAATGGCTTTCAGATTACTAAAAAATTAAAACATCAGCTCTGGTAGTGAAACAAGATCTCAAAAGCTGCAAAAAATTAATATACTAGATGAAGTTGGTAGTTACAGATACAGTCATTGTTATATGGGTTCAAAGCAATAGTTCACCTTTTGCCTTTTACGTTGACATAAAATATTGAATGCTTAAGGAATTTGGGATACTCCATCAGAGCTGATCCTCTCAGCTACAGAAGTGTCAGTTGACAATATCAGTATTGGTATAGTAGTTTGGTTGCATTCACACCTAGGTAAACTAATGTACAGCCAACTTTCCCTGTCCTCCTTGTTTCAGCCTTCCATTGAATATTCTGTATCTGCATTACAATCCACAGCTTTAGGACTTTTAAAAAGCATGTATAATAACAATGTGCTTTTAAGAATGAAAATCCAGTTCTAATGTTGAGTGCAATGAACAAAGGAAACTGATTTTTAGTTTACTTGAGTCAGAACTGTTTAATTACAAATGGGTTTTATATTCTCTTCAAGTGAACAGTGAATGTGCCCTAAGTTGGCTGTACAATGGTGAACTGTTCCTATTAGGTGAGTGTAGCATAAGGATTCCTTGACTGGATTTTAGGTTATATGTATGGTACCTTACTTATGACAAAAATTAATATTTCCATGTGCGTCACTTAACACACATACTAATTTCATAGCAATTTGGTGTATTTTCAAGTATAGAAATCAAACACAAAGTTAGAGTTGACAGCAATTTTCAAATACAAGTAGGTGGGTTCACTTTGTTTGGCTGCCAGATGCCTGCCAAGACAGTCTACCACTCCCCTTCCTTAAAAGAACAGGGAGAAAAGTCTGGAAATAGAGGTGCATGGGTTCAGAAAAGAACAGAGAGATCAGTGAAGAAATACTGTCTGAAAAAAGGCTTCAGAGAATCATTACTTTGGGTTGGAAGGGATCTTAAAAGTAACCTAGTTTCAACATACCTGCCATGAACAGGGATACCTTAAGCTATGCCATGTTGCTCAAAAACCTGTCCAACCTGGCTTTGAACCCTGGATGGAGCACTCACGTCTTATCTGGGCAATCTGTTCCAGTACTTTACCACCTCACAGTAAGGAATTTCTTCCTAATATTTAACCCAAATCCAGTCTTCTAAAGTGCAAAGCCAATGGCTCTTGTCCTATCACTGTATCCCCTTGCTAAGTGTCTACCTCCAGCCTTGGGCTGTTTTTTTCTGGGATATGGTTAATTTTCTTCCCAGTGGCTGGTGTGGGGTTGTGTTTTGGATTTATGCTGAACACAACATTGATGTCTTTGTTACTGCTGAGCAGGGTTTACACAGACCCAAGTCCTTTTCTGCTTTATGTACTGCCACACTGGTGAGGGAGCTGGGAGCGCATGAGAAACTGGGAGGAGGCACAGCCAAGACAGGTAACTCCAGCTGACTGAAGGGATATTCCAGACCATATGACATATGTACATAAACAGAGAGGGAGAAGGAGGAAAGGGGAATGTTTGGAATGATGAAGTTGTCTTTCCCAAGTGACTGCCACATGTGATGGGACCCCATTTTGGGGATGGCTGAACACTTGCCTGCCTACGGGAAGTAGTGAAAAAATTCCTTGTTTTGTCTTTCTTGGGTACACAACTTTTTCTTTACCTATTACACTGTTCTTGTCTCAACCCACCAACTTTTGGCTCTTAATCTTCCTAATTTTCTCTCCCATCACAGTGGTGTAGAAGTGGGTGAGTGGATGTGTGGTGGTACTTGGTTGCTGGTTGAGATTAAACAGTAACGCCTGTACGCCCTTTCTGAGTACTGGAAGGTTTCTCTAAGGTCTGGCCAGAGTCTTCTCTTCACCAGGCTGAACATCCCAAACCCTCTCAGCCTGCCTTCATAAAAGAGCTGCTGTAGCCCTCTGTCATCTTTATGGCTTCCTGTGGAGTAATTCCAATAGGTTCATGTCATTCTCATGTTAGGGCTTCACTGAGCTGGACGCAACACTCCAGGTGGGGTGTCACAATAATAACCAAGCAGAGGCACAGAATGCCCTCCTTACCCTGCAGGCCACACTGCTTTGGATGCAGCCCAGCACATGGTTGGCTGTCTGAGCTGTGAATGCATATGACTAGATCCTGTTGAGTGTCTTCATCAACCAACGTCCCCAAGTCATTCTGTTCAGGGCTGCTCTCAATCCTTTCTCCACCCAGCTGGTATTTGTGCCTGGGATTGCCCTGGCTCCCATGCAACACTTTGCATTTGGCCTTGTTGAACTTCATGATGTTCACATGGGTCCACATCTCAATCCTGTCAAGGTGCCTCTGGATGGTGTCCCTTCCCTCCAGCACATCAACTACACAGCTTGATGTTGTTGGTAATCTGACAGAAGGTGTACTTGATCCCACAATTCATGTTGCCTACCAAGATGGCAACCAGTGCCAGTCCCAATATTTACCCCTGAGGAACGCCACTCATAACTGGACTATGCTTGCACATCAAGTTGTTCATCACAACTCTTTGAGTGGGACCATCAGCCAATTTCTTATCCACTTAGCAATTCATCCATCAAATCAATGTATCTCCAGTTTAGAGACAAGCATGTCATGGGGGACAGTGTCACAAGGTTTATACAAGTCCAGATAGATTTGGCAAACTAATTCATTTCATTGTCAATCAAATCAGACTAGAATGATCATATATAAGAAAAAGATCTAAAATACACTTTTCTCATCCCCTCCCCTTAAAATTCCATGAGAATTGACCACTATGTGAGATCATGGCCAACATGTAACATGCACTTGAAATAGAAAAGCATACACACTATTCCTGATTGTGCCTTGTCCTTCTGAGTCACAGCACTGTGACAGACACCAAGAGGAAGAAAGAGGTGCAGGTTCTTCCTATCATTTGAGTCTTGGGGTAGAACTCATGAACTATGGGAGCAAAAATTTTCCCAGCCAGCAACGAGTGGAGATGGAAAAGTATACTGATGAGGTGTGTTGAGTTTGCATGGCAAGGTTATGGTGGAGGAGGGCTACAGGGGTGACCTCTTTGAGAATCTGCCAGAAGCTTCTCCCATGTCCAACAGAGCCAGCGCCAGCCAGTTCCAAGACTGACCCACCCTTTGCCAAGGTTGAGTCCTTGTCAAGGTAGTACTGCCCCTTGGAAAATACATTTAAAAAAGAAAAAAAAATACTGCGACAGAGGAAAAAGGAATGAGAATATGTGAGACAAACTTCTCTGCTGACACCAAGGTAAGGGCCAAAGAGAAGGGAGGAGGTGCTGTAGCTGAGGCTCCCCTTCAGGCCATGGTACAGACCATGGTGAGGCAGCTGTGTCCCTGCAGCACGTGGAGATCTGTGGTGGAGAAGAGATCCACCTGCAGCTGGTGGAGGGCCCAGGAAGGCAAATGTGCCCAAAGGAGGCTGTGAGCCCATGAGAAGCCTGTGCTGGAGCAGGTTCCTGGCAGGAGTTGTAGCCGTGTGGAGACAGGAGCCCACACTGGATCATGTTTTCTGGGTTTCATTTGTGACCCTATCGGGGACCCATGCTGGAGTACACTGTGCCTGAAGGACTGCACCCCATAGGAGACACCCACACTTGAGCAGTTCATGAAGAACCGTAGCCTATGGGAAGGAGAAGGACTAATTTTTGAGGAGTTTGAGGAGGACTATCTCCCATGGAAAAAACCTCAGACTGGAGCAAGGGAAACAGTCCTCCCCTGAGGAGGAAAACATGGTATAAACAATGTGTGGTGAGTTGACCATAACCTGTATTATGCATCCTTTGGCACTGTTAGGGGAGGGAGTTGGAGAATGGGAATAAAGTTGAAAACTAGGAATAAAATGAAAAGCTAGGAGGAAGGTATTTTTAAGATTTGGTGGTTTTTGTAATTATCCTTTTCTGATTTACTGATAGTAAATTCAGTTAATTTCCCAAAGCTGTGTCCATTTCATCCATGATGGTAATTGGTGAGTGATTTCTCCTCATCCTTTCCTCAACACACAAGGCTTTTATCATATTTTCTCTTGCTTATCTGGCTGAGGAGAGGGAGTGATAGAGCCACTTTTGTAAGCACATGACATCCAGTCATGGTCAACTCACTACCTGAGAAAATGACACAGTTAACAGATACATTAGTATGTAGGGAACAGAAGGGAAATTTGGAAGAGGGAGAAGAGATTAGGATGGTAGAACTAAATAGAATAAAACTTAAGAGAGGACCAGACAAAGAAAAGTGTACCAAACAGAAGATTATGGAGAAGCTACATAATATGGAAAATAAGGCCCATCAGTTTTAATTTTAAAAGATAAATAAAATAACTCTAATAAAAATAAGAAAAAAAGCATGACAGATGGTCAGCAGAACAGCTGCATTTCACTTTGCTGCAGCTTTTCTTGGATGCTTAGAACTAAGACTTACCATGACATTAAGCAAGGTTACAGCTCACATCAACGTTTCTGAGTGTGATTTGCCACTTCTTTCAGATCTTAACAGTGAAGAATCAGTTCTAAAATGAGTTCTGGTTCTCTTAATTGCACTTCAAATACTAACCCTGAAGAATTAAAGGCCTTGGAATCCCTTAAATAACCACACTTTTTTTATTTCCTATTAACTCCATACACACATCTAATGCAATTGTGAAATGTAAGTTTGGTTTGCTTGGTGAGAAAAATAGCACACTAGTACAACCTGGTGAATTATAGACAGCCAGCTCCTGGAGCAGCACATCACTTGCTTCTGATACCTCAGTTTCAAGGGTGCTTTTAGGGAGGTGGTCTTAGGGATTTTGCCTGCTTAGATACGTCTCAACCCTGGACTTTTGCAAACAGTTTTACCATGAATTGCAAGGGAAGCTTATGGTAGGAGAGTTTATAGGAGGGAGAGAGGGAGAAAAGGCACCACCCATTCAGAAGGCATGGGTATGCTTCTTAGATGAATGAAGGTAACTTGTGACTTGCCATCTTGTACTATTTATTTCACGGATATATTCTGAAAAACTACTAGACTTTCATCATGTTTTACTTAACTGTGTGGCACTGAAACACAAAGCAGAAGAGGCCTTCTTACTATACTGCTGTGTGACGGCTAAGTATCTGAGCCAGTAATCAGTTGCATGGTAGGCTGGGCAGAAAATCTGAAGGTCTGCAGTCCCTAAGAACTTCACTGAACTGGATGTGGCATGTACCAGCATTCATTGAACGCTGGGGAAATGAGCACTCTGCGGGCTGCCCATCCTTGCATACTGAAAGACAGCAGATGATACTCAGAACCAACCAGATTTAATTGGAAATTTTTAATTGAGTGCAAGAGAAGCAGGATTAGTGACATGATTTCCACTACTTTTTTGAGCTTTGTGGTTGATAAGGCTGTTAAGAATCAGAATCATGGAAGGACCATTTTTTGCTCAGAGACAATTAGAGATAGCTGCTACAAACTTTGTCTTGTATTCCTGGAACAAAAGGGTGCTTAATTTTTCTCTACAAAAGAGAACACAAATATTATTTTGCCATTATCTGACTGCAAATGAAAAAACAAAATCCTGGAACCGTCCCCCTGCTAAATCATTTTGGTGTTCTCATCAAGTTATGAAATATTTCATAGACTTATATTTTTAATAGCTATCTCAGGATAAAGAAGAAAGAATCATTTGACTTTTAAAAAGCTTTGAGGGGGAAAATAATCCAGTTTGGAATACAAGTTAATTAGTCCAAGGTTGAAAGATTCAGTTAAAATAATGAACTGCAAATCCTTAAGAAATTATACTTTAACTTGTTCTTGCGATCTTCTTGCTTCAAAACTCTTGATTTTCATCATTGACAAAACCTAAATTAATGTTAAAAATTAAAATCTACAAGTAAGACAGTCTTAGCAGTTTTACATTCATATTTTGAATGTGTGCTGTTTACACCAGAGGATACACTATTTTTACCGGCTAGTTTTTCATCATATAGATAACACACATTGGCAATACAAATTTCATTATCTAAAATGTAAACAAGATGTCTGTATTTAATCTCAATCTACTTATAACAAAGGAATTTCTTCAATTAGGTACTACTTAAACAGATTTTTTCAAAGGTTTTAGATATTTTGAGCCATAATTCAATAGTTTTAGTTATGTCTGCTATTATACACAAGCTATTATATCTTTTAATTGTACTGAAAAGCAAGAGAATTTTGTTATGGTAATGGGCCATGTTCACAGTTTTCTGGATTGAAAGAGGAAAGGATGAGGCAGTGATAGGGATAGCAAGTCAGCTAGTGAATCAGAATCTGCCTGAAAAGCGTGTAAGGCTGGAGCAAGCAAATAAAAAATGACAATATGAAGTTAAGGAATATAAAATGAAAAAAATTAACTCTTTGGTGAATGTGATTGATTATGAGTATTGCACACATAAATATCATCAGGGATCACTGATGCGCTTGCCACTGCTAAATGTTTGCCTGCATTTGATTCTCACAAGAGACTGCACTAAGCCTTCAATGTTCCGTGAACAGATCAGTTGCTCAAGTTCTCATGGATATTAATTTCAAACTCTTAAGAAGAGCTAAGCCATGTTTCTGATTCATAAAGGACATATAAACTCACATATTTTTAATAATTTACTAAAATGTAAAATTTTGGAGAGCTTAATTAGGTGATAAATTTTAAACTAAAAAAACAGGTAAAAATGTAAAAGAAAAGGCTATAAGGATAACTTTTTATATAAAGTTTTTCTGTATCAGTTTCAGTAGCTCTTTCACCAATCTTTTTTCTCAGATAGAAAGTAGAGAGAGAAAAAGAGAAAAAGAGAAAAAGAAAGTAGAAGCAATCAAAGATAACTGATAGAGATGGCGATGATGTTTGATGCTTTATCTAA
>WBMY01006396.1:370966-390435 GCA_013397315.1 Donacobius atricapilla | reverse complement strand
GCTGCCGCCCCGCTCCGCGCTCCGCTCGCTGCCGCCCCGCACCTCCGAACCCCGCGCAGCAACTCCCTGCCTCTGCTCCTTGCTCGAATGAATCTGTGTTTCAGGCTCGTTGAAGGACCAGGTTGCTGAAAAGCTTTTTTTTTCCTTCTCAATCTAAAGAGAATTCTACCTACAAACACTTCACTGCGCCGTTTTTCTTTCTTTTCTTTCCTTTTTTTCTTTTGACAAACCTTGCTTGTCTTTTTTTTTTTTTTCCCTCATGTCTTAAGTTACCCATGCATGCACTAACATTTCTTTATGTTTTCTCAGCTTCCCAAGGGCAAAACTGAGTTACAGGATGAATATAGAATTATTTAGAAGGTACTGGGATGGGATCCTAGATTCGTCTGGTCTATTACTCCATCCAAAGGCAAAATCGGCAATGCTGCTGTGCTTTCTGAGGGAATTTGTGCAATTTCACATTTTCCTTCTGTTTTCACTTGAATCAGAGAAAAAAGGTTTCTAATGCCTTGGAAAAAAATGCTGCTTTCACCTCTACTTTAAAGACACTCGTGAAGATTTTTTTAAATTTAAGCTGGAATGAAATAATAAAAGTCAACTTGATGGTAGCCAGGAGAGGTGTGTCAGGTTCCCATAACAGCCCTTAAGGTGAATTCAAACCGGACACCTCATATTTTGCTATTTAATGCATTGGTGAGCCAGAATGTCTCTTTTATAGAAATACTCTTGTTTAGGGTTGTCCATTTTTCAGCTGCAAATCCAACTTTGATGGTATAAACTAAGTACATGGTGCCAGCAGTGTCAGGATGTGGTATCAGGACTGGGAGGTGGAATTTTGGTTGCCTGCTATCACTGCCTTGATTGGTTTTTGTCTTCCTAGAAGTCATGCTTGATCTGATCTGAACTATGGCTTTTCTGCTTCTGTCTAGATTTCTATGGCAGTGAGGAATTTTTGAAGTGTGTAAATGTTCGTTTTTACATGTAAAATTACTTCAAAGTAATTTCACTTTTCTCTCTGCTCTACAAGCCTTAAAACAGTAACAATTTCCAAAAAAAAGCTTTTTTACAACATCATTTGTATATTTTTTCTTGTTGGCCTTTATTTCTTCTTGTTGTGTATTTTGGATTGTGATCTACAAACAAGAAATAATTCCTAATTAGCAGTTTATATTGTTACTATCCTAAAAAATATTAGGATATGTTCCCTATGTAATCTATTCAGATGTTTTGCCATTTTATTACTTTATCTTATAAAAAGTGGAATTCAGGCTTTATGAAAATAAGCAGAAAGTTCATTTATATATAATTGCTCCATCTCTTTGTTGGCGGTTACATGAGAACCATAACCCTTTGTTTCAAGAATAGTTAGAAATTTTGAGGGCCCAAATGTGCACCTATCTGAAAAATACAGTTATTTATTACTTGTCAAAATCAATATTTAAGACTCTCTAATATATAATTTGAAAGCTCTTCATAAAGAATCAACCAACTTTATCTGGCAAGAGTAGTTTGCCATGACAGCACTCACTGCCCTTGGGTGAGAGCTCCTGTCCTGTGCAGATGACTGAAGCATTTTCCTTCCTTCTTGGCAGACCCTGCCTGTAAGAACCGGCCTCTAGACCTTGTCTTCATTGTAGACAGCTCTCGTAGTGTCCGACCCGAAGAGTTTGAGAAAGTGAAGGTCTTCTTGTCAGAAATGATTGATACCTTGGATGTTGGTGAAAGAACAACGCGTGTGGCGGTCATGAACTACGCGAGCACTGTCAAGGTGGAGTTTCCCCTCCGGACCTACTTTGACAAAGCCTCTATGAAGGAGGCTGTGTCTCGCATCGAGCCCTTGTCTGCTGGCACCATGACCGGCCTGGCCATCCAAACTGCCATGGAGGAAGTCTTCACTGAGGAAATGGGCACCCGGCCAGCAACCTTCAACATCCCCAAGGTGGTCATTGTCGTGACAGATGGACGGCCACAAGACCAAGTTCAAGATGTGGCGGCAAGTGCCCGCACAGCCGGCATCGAGATCTACGCGGTCGGGGTAGACCGGGCAGACATGCAGTCCCTGAGGATAATGGCCAGTGAGCCTCTGGATGAACACGTCTTCTATGTGGAGACCTATGGCGTGATCGAAAAGCTGACATCCAGATTCAGGGAGACTTTCTGTGGTAAGGGGATCAGTCCAAGAGAGTAGTGTAACTTGGCTCCTTTTGACTTCTGCTGTGGTTCCACTCCTTAAGAAAGAAGTTTTTCAGAAGTGTTATGTATCACATCTAAATATTTCCTTTACCATCCATTGGGCAAACAAGCCAACCCTCATTTTCAGTGGAGGCCAAGTAACGGCCTTTCATTTTGAACAGTGACCTTAGTGTAGGTAACAGACCTGACTCAAGTGGGCCTCCTTTTGCAGTTGGTCAGATATAGAGAGAAAGAGAAATCAGAGCAATGTCAACAAGATTTGACTGCATTACTGAAGGTACACACCAGAGCTGTGCAGGCTGCTCATTTTTTTCCCATCTTCCTAGGAAGCAAGGAGGGTGGGAGTGTGGAGTTGAAGGGATTCCCTGTAGGTTAAAAGTAGGAAAATCAGCATGGCAGGTAAACCACTGCACTGGCTTGAGCAATCTGGTGCCCACATGCAGCAGCAACAGGTCATCTCAGGACAAGCTTTCACTCCTTAGGCACTGCTGGGCTTTTCCAGTGTGCCGGGCTGACATCTCCTTCTGTTTCTCTGCAACTTGATTTAGACAAGAACTGTGGATGAGATAATTAGCTTCACTTTTTCAGGGCTGATCTTATAAAAATGCTGTATGTATTTGGTTTAGGCTACAACTCCACTAACAATGCTAGGCCAGAGTGGGCTGTTACTGTCACTTACAGGGGAAAAAGGTCATCTGGAGTATTTAGAACTGCCTATAGAAAGCTGTGACACAGCTCTACTCACGAAAATCAAATGACAACTTTCTGACAATTTAAAAACTTATGCAAAGTAGATTTTTCCAGTGAATTTCTAAGAAATTTACTTTAAAATACATCTCTAGCAAATAATAGGTAAAATTAAATAACATTGTAAGAGAATTAAAATGACAGCCACTTCCTTGGGAACTTGGTTGGCAGTGTGTTACTTGTATTTCAGAGCCATACTAAAAATTACCACCACACCTTTTTGCGTATGTTTAGAGTGAATAGACCTCTTTCTTGTCTTGGTTAGAAAAGACAGGTATCTGATAGGGAGGGCAGGACCTCCCTTTGGAATGGAGAATTCAATCCCTCTCCCTCAGAATTATTAAAACTTGGATATTAAGTCGGCTCTCAGGCAAAGATAGGGAGATAGGAAATAACTCTTTACTAGTATGTATAACAAGGCAAACAAACAACAACAACTACAGCATTAATAATAAACAAAACCAGGAACCTCGAGGGGCTTTTGTTTCATAAAAGCCTGGGGCAGTCTGGTCTCGGTGCAGGGCTCCCTTGGTGCTTCAGCACTAAGCTGGAACAGTGGAGAATCCCGGGCTGGTGGGTGGGATGTACCAAAGCTCGCGGTGGTAGCTGGAAGGGCAGGGATGTCCTGGCAGGGCCGGGCAGTGCAGGGACACAGCGTATCCAAAGCGGTGCCGAAGGAAAGCGGCCGCGGTGGGACGGGGCCGGCTCAGCCCAGCAGGGCAGGAGGAGGAGAGCTCAGAGTCCCTGGGCACACAAGATGATGGGAGATTTCCTCAGGAACGGACCCGGTGATGGCAGTGAGAAACTTCCTGCAGCAAGAGTGGCCTGACCCTTCTCTCTCCGATGCTGAGAGCAAGAGAGCAAAGCTGCCCCTACCCCTGCCCTTTACCTGTTTCCAAACCTCAGGGTATCTTTTTCCCTCGGAGAGAAAAACTCTCAGAGACCAAAAAATGGTGTAGCCGGGTGCTACACTCTCCTTTGGCCACCTGTATTTTTTTGGTCAAGCACCCATAAGCACACAGTAGTTAGTCTCCTAGCAACTTTATGGGAAAAAATTCTATAAGAAAAAACCAAATCTAACCCCCAACATTTCTCTAGGTGTGAAATAAATGTGTAGGACCATCTGCAGACAGGACACTTTGCCCAATAATTAGCATAGGAAATGCCTTCATACCATGTTTTGCTGCTGATGTGACCAGATCCTCACAAGTGCCCACCTGGCTCGACAGGTACATGTGCTGTGAATATTGCAGTCATGTCCACCCATGTTCTTGTCAAAGCAAGTCCTTTCTAGCAGCAAAGAAAAATCTCTTGCTCTTAAGAATAAACTTACTGTTTATTGTGCTGAAGCATAGAAATTATGCCCCTGCAAGGCTGGAGGGTAAATCAGAGAGCTCACATGTGTACACTGCCAGTGTAACCCTAAGTTGTAGTTTGCCAGGATCTGTGGGATTCATGAAAAAAACAGGGTTAAGGAAACAGTCTTTTTAAAGACTCCTATAAACCAAATGAATCTAAGAGGGTCTTGTAAGACAGTGTGGTAAACCTGGGTCCCTTTCCAGCTCCAGAGTGCTTTGTGGTCAGAAATCTGGACTCACTGGTGTAAATTAGGAGTTTCTTTCACTTTGACTAAGGCAATTAATTTGTTTGTATGGTGAGCTGAAAACAGGAAAACTAATGTTCAGGGGAAAAACAGTTGGCTAAGATCAAGTTCTTGATGCATTGAGAGCATTATTCAGCATGAGGCCATCCCAGATGGAAAAGTCTTAGCCTTGAATAGCTGTCCAAGTCAGTGGACATTTGGCTTTCCTACCACAAAAATCTGACCATTTGAGTCTGAGCTTCTTACTTATGCTTGAAAATACCACCCAGAGATTTTGTTCACGGGAAATGGAGATTAATTCTCTTATTCCCAAATGTGTAACACAATGAAAAGGTGCTGTCTATGTTTCAAAATGTAAAGACAACTCTATCAGCCTTTTTAGTGGACTTCTAAATCTTCCCTGTTTTAGAAAACAGGAAATATTGCCATTTTGTTGCCACAAAATAGCCTTGTTTTCAGAAATACAGGAGAAGGTTCAAGTACTCTTGCTTCTGATTTTTTATCTCACCAGTATTGCTTTGGAGATTGATTTTACCAGTAGTCCATACCCACAATAATAGCTACTAATCTAAGTAAAAATCTCAGGTAAAAACAGACTTGTCTTCCCATTTCTCTAATTTCTTTCCCTTCCTTCCCTCTTTCCTTCCTTCCTTCTTCCTTTCCTTTCTTCCTCCCTCCCTCCCTTCTTTCCTCCCTCCTCTCTTCCCTCCCTTTTGTCTGTTCTACTGGTTGACTGTAATAGAAAGAGACTGGATACAAAGAGCCAGAAGATCCTTTTCATTGTTGAGTTCTCCTTTCCAGTGTTATATTACTGAATGCTTAAAATCTCTCTGTGTTGACCCCTGTTCAATTCATCTTTTCTCCTGCCACTTCAGGCAATGAGTTATTTCTGCGCTGTTTATGACCTCTCTGTCCTGGCTATGGAGTGGTGCAAAGGAGGCGTGTAGCTTGTGACAGCAACACAGCACTGACATTTACTACCACTAATCCAGCAAACCGTGCAAGATGTACTTCTGTAGGCATGAATGATTAATGCCTGTTCCTTTCCTCTGGGATGACTGAAGTACCTCTCTGTCAATGCCCTTTGTAGCTGTGAACATGTGTGCCCTGGGGACCCACGGCTGCCAGCAGGTCTGTGTGAGCAACGGGGCATCCCACCTCTGTGACTGCTATGAAGGATACACCCTGAATCCCGATAAGAGAACCTGCTCAGGTATTACTCCTTTGGATAATGAGTTCAATTAGAAAAAAAAAAAAATTAACACAATACTTGGATTTGTGATGATACTTGTGTGCTTCTGTTGAAGCAACAGACATCTGTATCTTTTTCAATAATAAAATTCTAGACATGAATAATAAGTAAAATTCAGCTGCAAGTAATGATGAGAAGTAGTTTGATTCTATCACTATCCTTTTTATTGTGCCTACAGATCTATTCATTAGGGCCAGATGCCAAAACAAAGTCTTCAGATGTAGACACTATAGATATTTCCTCCTATCACTTGTTCTAATTCCTTCAATTGCTATTGCCATTTCTGAGCTGATTCCAAATAAAAATATATTAAAAAATGGGAATGTGCACTCCATCCCAAACTGCTTGTTATTAACAATGAGTTGTTTCTCTAACATGCCTAACAAGCTGTGGACTTGTGTGCACCTGGGAGGCATGAGTGTGACCAGATCTGTGTGAGTAACAATGGATCCTATGTCTGTGACTGCTATGAAGGCTACACCTTGAATCCAGACAAGAAGACTTGCTCAGGTAACAATTAAAGGCTACCTGAATATATGAAACTCATGGAGATATGGACATATTTTCTGTGAGTTACCCTAACATGAGAACTCGGCTGTAGTCTTTTTCCTTGCTTCCAACAACAATAACATTGCTTTCTTGTTTAAATTTGTGGATTAAAAAATGCAGTTTTGCACTTATCTACCATTTTATAGTCTTCACAGAATTTCGTAAACATTGTTTAGCTGCTTAGTCTGACACAGGGCAGGTTATCGCTCATCTCATGTGGGTTTTTAGCTTCTTCCTTACTAGGGATGTATGAGACTGTTGGAATTGCTGATGAAAGACAGAACTGCATGAGATGTGGTGTAGCCATGTCTTGCAGTATCTGCCTCCTCCAGTAAATAATTAATAACTGAATTCTGTTGTCTGCTGACATAATAATACAATAATTAAGATATACATAATATAATAATGTAGTAGAACACTGGTTAAGTAGTAATTAAATTGTAATTACAAATGTTGAGCATTTAAAACAGTGAAGTGCCTGGGAGGGATCAATAGGTTTCTTTTCTAAACCATGGCTCACCACAGCCAAGGACATGTGTGCACCTGGAAGGCATGACTGTGCCCAAGTCTGTCTGAGTAATGATGGATCCTACAGCTGTGGCTGCTATGAAGGATACACTCTGAATCCAGACAAGAAGACTTGCTCAGGTGAGATCTGATTAAGGAGAAATTGTGTTCCACTAAAAGCAAGCAGCTTTTAAAAATCTGGCTAATTTATGCTATTTTTCCGATTCATTATCCCAGAGTTTCTGTACAACTCCTGAAAACTCAGGGCAACTTTGTTTTTTCATATGTTCAGTAGTAATTTGAGATCCTTGACTCTTCTGCAGTCATGTGAAGCTTGTATTAGGTTAAGATTAAAATGCCATTTGGCATTTCCTTGAGGATTTCACAGTATTTTCACACCCAGGGAGTATGAATTGCCATATCCAATATGTGATGTGGACCATTCTGTCAGAAAACTCTTCAGTAAAGCAGCACAAGGGGATGAGATGAGGGAGAGCATGGACTATGCTGCAATAGAGATTGCAGTCTGTTTCATCATGAGTGTGATTTCTCTTTCTGGTGGATGTGTTTGGACCTTAAAAAAAATTCCAGCCTTAGAGCTCTAGAGGATGGAGGGAAATGTTCTTTCTCAGTGCTGGTCTCTTGTGGAGAACAAGAGCATAGATGTAGCTGGTACTCAGGGATGTACACGTAAGTATATATTATCTACAAATTAATATCTGTTCTATATTATCTTCACTTGATTAGGGTTTGATCTTCACTCTGAATTTCTTTGGATATCTCATTGAGGATTTATTTAGGGAAAATCCTTTTTTTTCACCCCCACTTCCACTATAATTCCTGTCCTTACTATATTTTGTGTGGCAAACTGTTGAACTTAGGCTTCCAGTTCCAGGAAGTTCCTAGGCAAATCTCTCAAGTTAAGTCACAGGGCTCACAGCTCAAAGAGGTGAAGCCAGAGGGCCTCAGTATTTCTTCCTGCCTAGGTTAGGAGCTGATTTTGTAAATATGGTGCCTAGGATAAGCTCTTCGCTGGCATTACAGAGAGGCAATAAACATGTGAGGGAATATAAATTCAACTAGGCCTCCCCTTTGGGAGTCCAACCCCAAACCTCATTTCATAGCACCAATTATCCTTCTGCATACTCAAAGTTTAAATTATTATCTTCACATGCTTGCCTTTTTTTTTCTCTTTTTGAATCTCATTTTGCAGTATTCTGCTAATGATTTCCAAATCATTCAGGTCTTTGTGGCAGTTATATCACAAAGATGTGCAAAAATGATGCAAAAATAATGTAGGTCTGGGGGAGGGTCTTTTTTCCCCCTTTTCCTTTTCTTCTTCATTTCATTTGCTTCCTTTCCCTTCTCCTTTCTTTCTCTCTTTCTTGCTCTCTTTTCTCTCTCTCTTCCTCTCTCCCTTTCTTTCTCCAGCCTTTATTTTTTCTTGTGCTTTATTGGGCCTTCTTACTGCAAAGATATCCAAATATAGGAGCTCCTTCTCAGCTTGCCCTTTCAGAATTGACGTGTTGGATTTGGCAGAAAACAGCAGCCTCACACATAAAGCGCCCACTTTGTAACTGACCGTGGGTGTCACATCTTTTTTAGCAGCCATATATACTTTTCTGTTTATGGTCTTTTCACTCCATAAAACAGTACCTTCTCCAACTCAATTAGACCTGAAGTAATGCCAGATAGTCTTTTAAAATCAAGATATTTGTTCTCTGAAATTCTGTTGGATAATTGTTTTGTAACTTCATCACTTCTAGTTCCATTCCTTTTGCTATCTGTTACTGCCGCAAAAAAGTGTTGCCAGTATTCCAAAGTTTTGTACGAATTTTGTGACATTGATAGCCAGATAAAAACACACTCTGTGCACCCTGCTCTGGTTAATAGCACATTGACATGCAGTAAAAACATCCTGGTTTGAATCCAAGTGAAGACACATTGGCAAATGACAATCACTATGACCACCTCTAAAGGCTGAAGTTTGGATGTGGATTGATACTCTTCTCCTCTGAACTGCCTCCCTCAGCTGCCGACGTGTGTGCGCCTGGCAGGCATGACTGCGAGCAGGTCTGCGTGAGGGGTGACCCGTTCTACACCTGTGACTGCCTCCAAGGATACACCCTCAACCCAGACAGGAAGACATGCTCAAGTAAGAGCAGATTGCTGATCCCTTTCCACCCATGCCCTCCCCAGCTAAGTGCATGTATGCCAGTGGCTCTTGTTAGCATATCAGTATATTGGTATCTGTCTGAGGAACTTTCAGGTGCGCTTAGGTGTTAAAAGACAATTCTATGTCACTCTGCCTTGCCCACTTTGAGCAAAATTCAGAGATACAAAGAACTTTATATGTAACGATGCTGGTAAATACTAACCATGCAGTCTTCGTCAACTTATAAATAAGGCCTTCCCTAATTTATGTAATATTCAGCAAACCCAGGACTGAGAAATTGTTGAAGAGAGAAGAGCTGGGGTTAGTCACACACTTTGCAGTACTGTGGAATGTGTGTACCACCATGCAAGACAGTTTGAGGTAATGTCCTCCCCTCCAGGCTGAATTTCATCTTGATGTTCCTCTCTTTAGCTTCCCAGTGACTTTGTGTTACAGTAAAAATGTAACAATTTCAGAAGTGTTTCTTTCCATCCCAGCCTTCTTACTGTAAATTACTGTGTACCAGAAACATTTCCTAGTGTGCCCTTGGAGCAGATGTGGCATTTCACATCTGGTGGGGTTACACAGCTGGGTCAGAGGGAGGAATAATTAATGTATTAATCACCAGTAAGACAATTGCTGCTCCAAGGTGAGATCAATTACACATCCCAGTAGTTCCTGCTAAGATTCATAGAGGATTGGCTCCCAGCATGGAAAAGCATTGCCATTGGGAAGCATTAAAAAATACTTTAATCAACAATCTTGGTTTTGGATAACTGCTTCTCCAAAGCACATTCTGCGTGAATTGGTGTGTGTGCACCAGGAGCCCATGACTGGCAGCAGGTCTGCGTGAGTGGATCATACACCTGTGACTGCTATGAAGGCTTTATCTTAAATTCAGAGGACAAAACATGCTCAAGTAATAACTTGATGTCAGGGTTTTTTTCTGAATATGTTTATTTATTGAAGCATCCCTTTTTAATGTGTTAAACATTTTTAACCTGTTTGAGAAATGGTCTATTAACTCACAAGCTCTCAGGAAGTATAATCCCTCTTCATTCTTTTATGCCTCTTTCCACGAATATTTTGAGCTAGTTTGGTCCTTCTTGCTTAGTTATAGCAGTTATTGCATTTAAAACTAGTTTAAGTTTAATGTTGCCTCTTATCTATCATCACACATTTAAGGACTCACTGTATTTAAAAAATACAATCTGTCATAATCTGCATTCATTATGAAATGAGAATAATTGGGGGTGGTGGCAAGGCAGGGTTCTGGGGCACCTATCTCTGGGATGTGAGTCTCCATCACATACCAGCATTTGGAGAATGGCTGGGGATCCAAGGGGAACAATCCTCAGGTTAGAACTACTGCAATGTTAAACCTTGCATTCTTGGCCTCTTCTCCAAGCTGAGTGTGGCAAGTATGAACTCACCAACTGTTTTCTCTTCAGATGGGCAATACTGGGATCAAATGTTGGCAGAACCTCTTCACAGCTTGATGTAGAATCTGAAGTTAAGTCGGGTTGGAAGGGACCTCAAGAGGTGCCTAGCCCAGGCTTGGTGCAGGGTAGGAATAACCTGCCATCACATCAAGTGGCTGAAGACACTGTGTAAGAACACAGTTATAAAATAGGTGGATATAGACAAGCACCATCTGCAAAAATAGTTTCTTGTTGGTCTGGACTTGAACACAAAGGCAGTGTAAAAACACAGCTTTAGCATGTTTTGTGTGACTTGCTGGGCATCCCAGTGGCAACAGGAATGCCCCAAATTTTGAATATCAAATACTGGAAGGCTCAATTTCACAGAAGGACTGTAGAAGAAATCAGAGTACCCTTGGACAATTGCCAGAGTTGGTTGGAAAAATAATTTTGTTAAAACAGACAAAATCCAAGGAGGATCTGTATCTGTAATTGCAGAATTTAAATGCAGACATAAAAAGTTAACTGGCAGCTGGTTGGAAACCAACCATGTTGGTGTGATGTTTTGAACTGGCCTTCCTCCAGCTGACTCTTGAACAGCTCTTCTTTGTACATTGAAGCCAGTGGAATGCTCCAAAGAGGGGAGCTGAACAAATACAGTTCAGTGGAATGAAGGAGACACCAGTTTCAACATTGGCTTTAAGACAAATGAGTTTCTGCACTGACAGATCTGCAACCTCATAGATTTTGCAGTTTCCTTGGAAAAAGGGGGTATTAATGGCATGATTGATAAACAAAAAAACTCAACCCAAACCAAACAAACAAAAATAGAAGCCAAAACAGTCCAGAAAAAAGGGTAATCTACTTGTGTAAAATATTCCTATTTTTTTACAGTTACAATGCTCACACACATTGTTTGACATTGATCAGTTATGCATTTATATATCTAGAGAAAACAAAATTTATTAATATGCTATTGTTGCTTCTGCAAATGATGTGAAAACCCCATTTATTAAGAGATGGGTATTATATACAGGTAATACCTCTTGATAAATTATTGAAAATGTATTTGTCAACTCTCTTCTGAGAAGGCTTTGCCTATGGAAGCTTTTTATTCCAGTCTCAGATGTGGATGTTGATACCACTACAGTACCTGTGCTGCAGTAGCTGTTGATATATTTGTTCTCAGCCTTCATCAAGTGCTGCAGCCTTAACTTACTAACTTTATGGAGTAGGGGAGGTTAAATTGTCTTTCATGTAGCTAAGAACTCACAGCCCTCTACTGATGCTTGACATTATTATACTTCAGCAAAATTGTCATCTCTCTGAACCCTTTGTCATCCTTGCTGGGTTTTTTTCGTGAATTATGGAGAAAAAAGCATTCTTGATGTCAGCTGAGGCTGGTCCCCTGTAAGTCTGGAAGACTGAGGTCAAGACCTAGGGACAGATTCAGTGGAAGCACTGAGGAGTATAGCAACGCTCGTTTTCTCATTCTGAAGAGACTGGTGACTCCTCTGTCACACTAACTGGCTCCTCCAGTTAGATTGCTGTGACTTTCTGCTACATTTTAATTTCACTTGGGCTTGTTTGAATGATCTCATTCCCTCCATCTATATCCATATGACATTTAAATGGATTTGTGTCCACCCTCTTGAATCAAGAAAGATACTCCCTATGCATGCATATTGCAAATGTTAGAAACCAAGAGTACTTGTGGGGTGACACAATTAAAGTTGATGGGGAGGCTGGTTGGTCTCTGCAGCCAGGCCCTTCTTTTTGTTGTTTTTTGTTTGCTTGTTTGTTTTTTGCTCAGTAATGGTCTAACTTAAAGAGTGTAGAGGATCCAGGTAGGCAGGTGAGGAACACCCTGCTCTGCTTCCTTCTTGGTTAGAGTTGAGCTCTCTCTTGCCTGTCCTGGACTATGACACTCAGGTCTCTGGCTACACACCAGCCCTGTTCACTGCTGCCCCTCCTTCCCAACTGCCCGGAGTTGCAGTGCTTGCTGTAGTCTCACAGCATGGGTTCAGCTCCTTCCACAGATCAAGCATTTTCCTGGGATTTAAATGTTCCGTAATTGTAATAAATATGCTAAATGCTGTTTTCTCTCTTAGGAACCATAACAAGCAGTCTTGTGACCACCGAAGAGTCCTGTAAATGTGAAGCCATAGTTGCCCTCCAGGACTCAGTGACCTCACACCTTGAAGCTCTGTCCACAAAACATATCCTTTTTCTTATGTGATCACCTGCATTCAGCACTTTCCTGGAATTTTAGAGGTAGCTGTTTTGATATAAACCAGGGAAGAAATATCTCTCAAAAGAGAAAGTATTTTCAGGGTGATTTTAGAAATATTATGGAAAAAAGGGTTGTTGAAAACACCACTATATTTTCACATCTCATTGAAGAGCAACATGATACAGGTAAAATAAATGCATATGCCCACATTCCCTAGATTATATGTGCCATGTTGAACATCAAGCACTGCTCTACTCATAGTTCTTCTGGCTGGCTTTTACTGTCACATCAAACACTCAGTTTGAGCCCTCCTATTATATCCCAAAACTTTAGAGACAACTTCATGGGCAGTGTGACAACAGTCCCATTAGCTGTGGTACTCCTCTGCATATCCCACCTCCATAGGTAGGCACTCTCTCAAGTGATTTTCAAGTGCCTTCTTTTCTCTGAGAATGTGTGAGCCTATTAGTATCCTGGGATGCAGGAGCATGAGAGAGCTGCAAGGCAGGGTGCTGAGGCTGGAGGCTCTGGGCCAGCCTTGTGCTCGTAGGAGATCTGAGGTGCCAGCTGATGGTGGAATTTGCCGGCTTAGTTTGCTGCAGTGCTGTGTCTGCAGCCGTGAAGAGAAATGTGGTCAGGCCCTGGATTAGACATTCCACAAACATGTGGGAGAGAAAAAGAACCCCAGCCAATAAACAAAGAGAAAGTGGTGAACTCTGTCATACCACAGCAAGCCTGAATGCTGGAATAAATGCCCTCAGATGACATGGCAGGAATTAATAACTGGAAGTTGAGGCTGGACAAGCTGTGGTACATCATAAGGCATAGTTTTTAGAAGTGAGAGTGGGTGATCACTGCAACAATTTACCAAGGAGTGTTGCAGATTTTCTTTGCTGAAAATTTTTGAGACTGAATGTTTTTCTCTGTCAAAGGTGCTCTTATTCAAATAGGAATTGATTTAAAGGAGCATGTGGTCATCATCCCGATCCCTGGGGCATCAAAATCAAGGAAGACTGGACTATTTAAGATTAAAAAAAAGGAGAGCAAAGCAGTGAGTTTTATACATGAACTCATAATTTAGACAGATACAAGAATTTTTCAGTTTGCCAAAGTTTCTGAAAGTCAAATAAACATTTCTGCCAAGGACACGAGACTTTCCCAGTTTTTAAGTAAATTCAAAGTTATTTCTATGAGATCTAATTGCACATCCCTCTTCTTGCAGTGTGCCTGGAGTTCAGTTTATCTGCCTGGGAAAAGTGACGGGAAGAACTCTGATTTTCCTGGATTATAATGTATAATTCTAGGGAATCTAATTATTTAAAATGGAACACTAAGATATTTAAACCTGTAGTGTCATCTCAGCAAGTAGCACATCCTTCAGAGATCAGTGGTTTTTCCCCAAGAGCCCATGTTAAGCAAGAAAATGTTGTGTATTTAAGCTAGGAATAGATTTTATTACAAAGAACTGTGGCTTTCTTTCAAAGTTATTCTTTGATGGGCCATTTCTATCCTTAGCATCCTTTCAAGACAACCTGGAAAACATAGCAGAGACCATTACCTCCCGGTTATTTGGGAAGATGCTGGATCTTGACAGAGCTCTAATGTGTTTGGAAATATCTGTCTCAAGCATATATTGACCTCATCTAGAAAACAGACTGTTTTTTGAAAATGCAGCAATGAGAAAGATGGTAAATAAACCTTATAGCCATCTATTTTATTGCCCTTAACAACTGACCACTAGAGGAAGTGTATGAGAAACTGCAGGCATACCAAGACAGACAGCAGATTGTCTGAGCTATCATTTTGCTTGATTTTAAAATAATTTTTCAGAATCAAGCCTTTTTTATAGTTTTCAGGAAGCTTTATTTCATTGCACAGCTTACAAAACAGTAGTTGGTTTATTATTATCGACAAATGTCAAGAAGACTTCAGGAAGACAAGAGTCTTGAAAATACAGTGACCCTGAGGATCTTCATGTACAGTCACTTTATAGCCATGAAGCTACTCATATGTGCTCTGCTTCAGTTTGTACTGCAGATACTGCTTTTCTGTAGTAACTGGATATTTTATTCTTAGTTCAAAGTAAACACAGAAAAAATTATATAAATTATATTATATAAAACATTGAAATGGCAATGCAGAATGAAAAATGTTCCCATGTCTTCTTTCAATTAAATGGGAAAGTAAGTTGTGATCTTGTAACTTATTTTAATAAAATACAATATGATATGCACACTGATGTTGGAAGTTGTTTTGTATTCAACCTAAAGGACATGTATTATGAAATATAGGGTTTAAAAAACCCAAGGAAACAAAACTTCAAAGATAAAGGAGGCATAAAGAAACAGAATACTGCCCCAAGTCATGTTTGGAAAAAGAAGTATTTGATTTTAAAACCTAGATATCACTGTAAATATAGATAAGAGATTGAATAGTAATTTCAAATATTAATATTTAAAATTTAGAAGAATGAAAGACATCCTCCAATTTAATATTTTTATCCTGCAAGATTTACTTATGTTATTAGTCAGTCATTCCTGTTGTCATTGCACAGATTTACTGATACTTTACTTGTGTCAATCAGGCTTTTAGGATAAAACACACAAGCTAATAATGAAAAAAAAATTAGTCGTTAGAGGAATCCATTCATTTTATATACTTGGCATTTATAATCATCCAAATACTTTAGAAATCATATTTAAATTAGGAGCCAAAACAATGGGTTTTTTTAAATTGAAAAATCCCACACATTTTGTAGACCCTTGCAATATAATTACACAAAATATTGTATCTGTTAACTGGTTTGCCAAGGATGTATTAAACAAACATCTGTACTTGTTTCACACCCTATACATACCACATTCAAGCATGTTCAGTTATGTTCACTTCACTGCACATGGGAGTGTGACTTCAGGTATGCCTACACAGTGATGTTCAGCTGGAATAAAACACTAAATAGCACAAGTGAACGTGGGACACAGCTATAGCTGCAAGGGCTAAAAATGAGACTATAAACCCTCCAAGAATGCTGGATTTGGCTGTGGTTGGTATTTTGTGATGTGTCCCTGTACTGATATTAATTTGCTGTAGTACAATTAAAGTTAGCGTGGGACGTGCTGGCTATGCTACACTTGCTTCCTCAAAGTGCTGTGCATGCATATTTTTTTTTAATTTCTTCAAGTCATGGAGTTTTATATCCAGCACTTTACTTTGCTTACTTTCATGTCCTCTGCTTAGGCATGGGTATTATACAGGCATTTATAGGGCCAGAAGTATGCCTTGGCCTCGGTAATTGGCAAGAATAAACAAGTTGTAAATCTAATGCAAGACTTTACAACTTCTTGGCAATTGGGAGGGGATGACATCAGTCCTATTTACACTAAGGCCAGTTGTTAGATGAGATGTAAAATTTTATAAGATAGTGGAAAGTAATCCTGGAGGCCAGATGTATCTTGCAAGCTGTCAGCGGGGCAGGCTTTGATTCACGCACTAGTATTCAGAACTTCATTTTCTACTACAAATGATAATATTTACATTCAATTCCTCTGTGCAATTACCTGCCTCACTTTGTGAGTACCACGTAAAATTCCAAGATGATACAAATGATTTGTTTAAAGCAGGACATATTGTTGTTCAGAAAATTTTCATTTATTATCCAGTGTGCTACAAGCCAATAATTACACACTCAAAGAGACTTGATTGTTTATTTCAGAGTTGTGCACCCAGGCCTGGGTGCTCAGTGGTGTTCCAAAAATCAAGCGCATTGCCTATAAAAACTTTTTAAACTTAACAAAACATAAAAATATTGTAAAATTTCTCCCTGAACACAATAAAATTGCAGTACAGATTCTATTTTTGTCCATGTGCAGTTCATGAGTCCCGAGTCCGTTTCTGCTTTGGCGGTCCTTCTGTTAAGACCACCACAAAGTTGGAGGAATACCTTTGGTCTGCATGGAGTGAAGTCATGAGTCCAGTCCTTTCAATTCCATGGCTCTGTGTGTGATTAGCAGTACCTGACAAAGTCCTTTCCACATCTCAGCTAGTGGAGTATCTTTCCAGGTTTTCAGGTAGATTTAATCTCCACACTTGGAAGAATATATTGGTGACTTGTTTGGGACTAGTGTTCTAAACAGCAAGTACCTGTGCAATAATCTCAGGGTTTTATTTAAAGACAAGAGGTAATCTGTTAAAGCTTTTTCTCCTACCACATCACCGGGTCAGTTTTTCCTGTGAGATTCACATTATGTGGTGTACCATGCAGAATTTCAATTTTTTCTGTATTTCTCAGTACAACCTGGCAGACTCCTTCCAAAGTATCAAATCAGTAGTTGGTTCCAAAAAGGAACTTGCAGATATACAGGGGTTTGGTGTGCCCAAATTCTACCTGCAATTGGACTAAATGCATCATTTCCTTCAGTCTGACCATGAGTACTTTCCTCATCCCATTATCACCATCCTGATTCTTTCTCAGAGAACCAACAATTGTACATCGTCTTCCTCACTATTCACTTTCAGACATCTTTTCCCTATACTACAAGAACAGCAACAAGATAATTTCATTTTCTCTTCCATCATCATCAACACGTTTGAGTCAGACACCAATAACCTGCATTTCTTTCTTGTTTTATGACCATTTCTCAACGAGAAAAATAAATCCACATACAGGATTTCATCCCACTTATCCAGTCTTCTGCAAGACAACAGTTGTAGCATGTTATTATAGTTCAACATTCCCATTTCTGGCCACTTTTCACCACAATTCAATTTCTACTTTGGCCACCATTGAGTACAGTATTCCTTTAACTTCCACTTTGCTAGAAGTTCTCCACCAAACTTGTCCCAATGATTCAAAATACATCCTAATGGAGAACAAAGAGAAAGTTTGCCCCATTCCACATTACTACCCAAACTGATGGCCCCATTCCACATTACTACCCCAAAAATAATGGTTTTTTAACCATGACTTCATATACTCCACTAGTCACTGTCAAACATATATGAGTTTTCCAAAATTCTACTACACAATACCAATTCCACAATGTTATATCAAACCCTCTTCTTATTTTATACAATCTCTTTTTGTATGTTGTGTCTTGGGGTCTCTTATCCGTTCCTGGATGGGGAGATACTTGCAGAGTCCCTGACCAAAAGGCCAGTGGATGATGGAGTTACATAGTGCGGCAAGTTACATAATTTTCTTATTAATTATTCTACCTTCTGTTGGTTAATGAGTCTCTTGCTTCTCATGCTAATTAGTCCACATGCTTAGTCTTTCTTTTCTTTTGGGTCGGTGGGTTTCTTGGGTCCGGTGGTCGCAATCTGCCCCTGCTGGAATTACCCTTTTTCCAGTCAGAGCTGATTTCCACACAGTTGCTGAGTTGACTTTATTCATTCCTTTCTTATCTTGGGAGTTCTACCAAATGTGGGCCTTGTGGCCCATAAATTCTGCATTCTTTGTGTCCATTATCAGTGTGACATCCTTCTTCCCAAGCTTTATTAACCTCCTCCTAGGTCTGAGATCATCAAAACTTGTCCAGCCATAAACTTTAACATGACAGTATTACTGACAAGTAATATATCTTTTGAATACCTTAACATCACTGAGAGCTTGTCAGTTGCTCTCTGAATCATGGATTAAGTCTCCTTCCTTTTTGATTAGGAATGCCTTTAAGCTGAAAGAGGACAGGTTTAGGTTATATATTAGGAAGAAATTTGTTACTATGGGGGTGGTGAGGCTCTGGCACAGAGGAGCTGCGGATGCCCCATCCCTGAAAGTGTTCAAGCCCAGGCTGAGCGGGGCTTTGAGCCCCCTGATCTAGAGGAAGGTGGCCCTGCGCATGGCAGGGGGATGGGATTCAGATGGTCTTTAAAGTCCTTTCCAACCCAAACCATTCTATGATTCCATGTAGTTACACTACAAACACCGTGCGCAGACAACCTGGGGATCACAAACGTTGGGATTTTTCTTCGTGTAAAGGCAGAGCGACCTTTATTAACGAACTAGCAGTGCTTTCTACCCAAGCTAAGCGTTTCCCCTCCCGGGCGGGGAGCCCCACCCGCCCGGCCGGGGTTTCCCTCAGAGCCCGGGCCGGCACCGCCGCTCAGGGCCCCGGNCCGCTCTATCCCGCTCTGCCCCGCTCTGTCCCGCTCTGCCCCGCTCTGCCCCGCTCTATCCCGCTCTGCCCCGCTCTATCCCGCTCTGCCCCGCTCTGCCCCGCTCTATCCCGCTCTGTCTCGCTCTATCCTGCTCTGCCCCGCTCTATCCCGCTCTGTCCCGCTCTGTCCCGCTCTGCCCCGCCACTTCCCTCGGCCTGGCTTGCGGCGCCTTCGGCCTCCCGCTGCTCCAGCAGCTCCGCAGTTTTTCCCCTGATAGGCTTTGGACGCGGCTTTTCCGCTGGAGACCGAGGTCCTGTGCACTGTGACCCCGTCACCTGTTTTTGTTGCTCAGCACACCTTGGAAGATGTCATGTTATCATTATTTACTGCATGAGTTCAATTGCTTGAGGGTGTCACAGTTTCATTAGTGCTTACAGTTCTGTCTTCTCTCTTTTTTTGCATTGTACAGATCTGTTAATAGAAATAAATTTATCTCTTGTGGTGTTGTAGGTGTCTCTGAGGTGTTCAAATAGACTATGTAAAATAAAACGTGGTTATTTCGACTGTGTAGAGATACAAAATACTTCTTTTTCAGATTGCAATTCCGGGTAATATTCGATTAAAATGTATTTCCTGGAATAAGAACCAAGGTTTCATAGCCTGTGGTGGAGAGGATGGATTACTGAAAGTTCTAAAATTAGAAACACAAACAG